>BHFT01063508.1:0-20835 GCA_004320025.1 Laticauda laticaudata
TGTTCTGTATAAAATAGTTTACTCCAAATCCTCTAAATATGATTGGCTAGAAAAGCCGGCATAGGGATTGGTTCACCAGGAACCAATCCAAAAGAGCCGCCAAAAGGTGGTTAAATCAAACAACCGTCATTGGTACAAGCCAGCAGGCAAGCCTTATATAAAGGCTGCCGCGGCTAGAGCCAAACTGTTCTGTTACTGTTTGCTGTTAACTAATAAAGAGTTATTTGTTGGAACCCGGTCTACCTCGCGTTTTTCCGGACGGAACACACTGTATTCCTGGGATTTTTTTTTTATTAAGATATCTAATGTGTAATCCAAAATAAGATGTGGGAAGTACAAAATGTATTTTGTAACTCAAGATTTTATCTTCAGCAAAATGTGTGGTTATATGAAGTTTCATGCTCTTCTGGCTTTTGGAAATAAAAATGTCAAATGGGAAAGCAATTTTTCTGTAAATGCAACACTGACAATATACGGCAAGAATTATTTGGCCATCACACAAACTTTAATATGACACCAACTTCCATATTTAACATGAGAAATTTGACAGGTGATATGATGTCCAGCAGCATCCCTTAACACAAAAGAAACATGGAGGGAATTTGTGCTGAAATAAAACTGTAATGGTAGTCATTCTCCAGCAATTTTGCAAGGTAATATTAAATAAAACTGGTGGTTCTTTTTAAATTGAATTATTTACATAGAGTGGGAAAACCTATTACCTCCACCTAGGGATTTTGCTTTGTGACAAACTGATAGACTGGATATATTTGAAAAACGTAGCAAGCAATTTTGAACAATGATTAATCTTTTCTTTGAAGGCAGATCTATTGATTACAGAGAAACCATATTCAGATTCTGGAATTGAAGGAAATCTTGCACAGGCTGTCAGAACTGGTGGCAAAATTATTAAATGGAAAAAGAGATAAGTAATTTTAGGACAGGTCCAAACTGCAAGTCACTTCAATAACTTCAGGTGATAATATAGTATGTTCCTTCAATACTCTAATACCAAGAACTTATCTTCTCTAGAAATAGAACAAAGGTATAGGTATTATTTTTGAACATTTAAAAATAATTTTAAATTGTTTCCATAATATTTTATTAATGTTGAAATATTTTTTTGCTATTAAAGCCCTAATTTTTATAAATGTTTTATAAACATGTTTCAAATACAACAAAATAAATAAATGCCTTAGACCATTAAAAATGAAGTAGACACTTTTTTGGCAATTTCATGGCTGTTGATTCTATTTCCCAATTTTTAAAACAAGATTTTAAAGTGCTTTGATTAAAAAAAAAACATTTTCTACCAGGGATATTTTTTAAAAAAATAATCAACAAATTGTAACACCATCATTTTCATCATTCACCTCTAATCACATTGAATTTTAGAAAGAAATATAAGAAGTTGGAAATCTGAAAAAACTAGAGTAGGATTTGCACGAAAATTTAAATTCAATCCAGTGTAGGAGAGTTGTCATTGGAAATCCCAGTTTTACTGTTAAATGGTTAAAAACATTTAAATATTATACTCATATACTGCTTCAATATTTCATTGTTTTCCATTGTTTTTATTATTCAACAGTTTCCTTCTAGGGTACACAACCCACTTATTTTCAGTGCTTTGTGATTGCTTTAACAATAAAACAACTAAAGTGGTAGGTATGTGTTTATATGTGTATACACGCACACACATATGAAATTATCATATATTATGTGATTGAATGCCAGGACAGGGAAGTCACTAAGGGAGATGTAACAATTATTTAACTGGATGTAATTTAATAGCTTTTGTGAAAACAAAATTTAAAAACATTGAGTTGCTTCTCATGTCTATTGCATATAGCTTACACATTATTCAAAAACTACTCTGTACAATTCTTTCCTTAAAACATTGCTTTTGGAAAATTGGTTGGTGTAGTAAGGGTTAATTCTTATTGCCTTAAGTATATATTAAAAGGACTCATTAAAGAGGCAGATATAATTAGCTACTTTCTATATATATTGCCTAGCAACAAGATGAAAGCAAGGTATTCTAAATCTGCAGTGTAGAATGTGCTGCTTTTATTCAGCAACATGTTTGACCAGTTGTGTAGTGTTTTTATGAGAGAACTGAGAGTTACAGGCCTTTGAGGGCATTAATTCAGTGTTGTTGCACTTTACAAAAATGATTCAGTAGCTTTAACTTTGGGGTTGTTCAATATGATGGAGCTGTTTCATAAAACATAGCAGAACAGAGTTCCTGGTTCAGAATTATGCCAGACTGATATCTCTAAAGAAGCTGAAAGACTCCATGATTAAGGCTGGAGGGCAGATATCACCTGGAGAAATCTCCTGGGTCAAATGGAGATTATGAGATAACACATCTGCATTGTGGATGGCAGCTCCACATGAACATACTGCAGAAACATACGTTTTTGCAGTTTGACTCAGGAGCTGTGTTCCCAATAATTCTAGAATTCCATCGATGTTCACACCGCATGGACAACAAGCCCCATTATCTGTATTTTGACATCATTTTAGAAAATAATCTACAGATATAAAGGGATTTCCTTTGAAACAAAGATAAGAATCCTTTAGGTGAGTTAAACTTTTTTTCAGACTTTAAGGGTTTAAAGATTCAATAATTTTTAAGGGGTGCAAAAAGCCTAATAAAGAGAATATTGAAGAAAGTTTTAAAATGGAGAAATGGGGACAGATACCTTTCTGTCTTTAAAAAAAATGGTAAAAGTGCTTTGACATAAAGCTGCAAGTTAAAGAGACCATATCATGGGAAAGTTTTTTCTCTATTAGATTGCATCTAATTAGAGGATTTTACACATCAAAAGTTAGGATAATGACCTAGATTATGATGTTTTGCTACAACAGCATGTGATTTGTGAATAACTTGAAGTTACAGAAAGTCAAAGTATTAAAGAATGAGAAAAGGAAAAGAAAGAAAGCTTCCTTTTTTACTTATGCCTCTTTGAAGTACTTTTACTTTTTAGATTACAACCAATCAGGATGTAGAAAAAAACATCCTGGCACAGCAATAGGCTAGCCTCAAATTTAAAACCAATGGCTGTGANTCAATACAGAAGCCTGATGATGGCAGATGAGATTCTGCTGAAAGGTTGCTACAACTTTAACAGAACTACAATGATGTGGGATAATACCCGAAGGAAGCTAAACAGCACACATGTAAGTACCCGCGAAAGATTAAAAAAACATATATATATATATATAATCTGAACAGGTAAAGCAAATCTGTGGTAAAGTGGAAATTTTAGACAGAAAGACAGACAGTATAGATAGAAGAATTAGATAATTAAGTTTTACCATCATTGAGAAAAAAAAATTGAGTGAGATTTAGAATTATTATAGACGTTTCTGATGAAGATATTAGAGAAAGGATTATTACTATCATGGCAAATTTCTTGATTGGGAAAAGAAAATTATAGAGACAGAATTCATAAAGTTTATAGAATAAATTTTTGATTTGCCAGAATATGAAATATCCCAAGTATATTTTGGTGCATTTTGTAACTGGCAAAAAGTCATGCTAGTTTGTTTTTATATATGACAACTGCAACACTTTACCTCAAAAGTGGAAAGTTCAGCATTAATCACAAATTAGGAATGGTTAGTGAAGGTGATGGAAGTTGTAGAGATGATTAAATTTACTTCCCTGATTAGACAAGAGACATTATCCACATGTATTGCTGAATGGAGATCCTTAAAAAAGGAACTGATTATTTGTGAATTTGGTGATTAAAAAAATACACCTTCATTAAGAAAAAAATATAGAAAACAGGAACAAATGGAGCTTTCTGTAAATATAGAATAAGAGATAATCTTGTATTTGTTTCAAAGAAAATCAGAAGCGCCTTTACCTCTTTTTGCCTTTGAGTCTTTTTCATTTGTTTTTTTTATTTGATATTAGCTTGTGTTAATTTTTATCTTTTAAAACAATAAAATTTATATAAAAACAGGTTGTGTTTTCTCCTAAATTAATAAAAGTTAACTTGCTAGTTTAACTTTTAAAAATTAAGGGAAAAAAGCCTTTTGCTATGAATACAATGATATACATGACATTCTTTTTTTATATTTGTATGTTGAGGTCTGCAGAGAAATAAACAAAAATGGCCACCATGCCATCACTGTGTGATCAAAGTCCTTCCACTTTTTTGCATTGATTATGATACACATTTAAAGGGGCAGGGCTTCAGTTGAATGATGGTAACTGCCATCTTGAATTTTTGAGTCCCTTCCAGCAACTTTGCTGGCTTTTAGTTAATGCATAGGTAACTATATTTATTGTGATAGTTTAATAGGAAAAAAACAATGTTAAAATTTTTTGAGCAACAAAATTTGTGTAGTTTTTTTTTTTTAAAAGCCAGGAAACAAGTTACCTATGAACTAAATTTGAAATTATCAAAGAATTCTTAGATCAAGAAATGTACCATGATTATCTGAATGGCAGGCATCGTGAAACAGGAAGGACTGTCAATTTAGGTAGACAGAATTCTGACCAACTGTACTTTCAGTTTTTATGCTTTTTTAAAAAAAAAATCCCATTGAGTTCTTTTGTGCTAAAAGTAACAGTAGCACAAGTCACAGCTGGAGCAAAGACTAAGAAAAAGAAAACTAAAGAATAGCTTTTGTCTCATTTTGTCCCAATGCTATTGATGGAACTCAATAATACTGTAAATATCTAGAACACTTCTCAGGGTAGTCATCTTAGCATGAGTTCTCTAAGTAGCAGTAAAAGGTAACTACAGACAGAGGGTACCATCTGCTACTGATATAATAACTCCAATTTTCTATAACATCCTTTCAAGAAAATTTACTAGGTAAGTAAATTATAGAATTATAGAAATGTTCCTTTTCTTTCACATACATAATTTGATGATCCTTATTGTTTTTCCCCACCTTTCATAATCATTCATAAGAAGTCAGAAAGGATAACTTGTCATCTTTTCCTTCTTCAGGAAAAGATGATGATGATCACTGATGATGATGCCGACAATGATAATGCAACATAAAATCACAGCTGCCAATTCTTAAGCTGATGTTGGTGTGATGATCTAGGACATGGTACAAAAGCAACAAAGTCACAAAAATAGGTAAAGTTCCTTTAATATCTCCAACTTGGCTCACAATGTCCAGTTATCATTGGCTGGAGAAAAAACTCTCCCAAGAAAAGTTTTTAAAGGGAAGGAATTCAGTCCGAACCCAAAGTACATATAAATTATGAATAAAAACCAACACAAACCACGTTGCAACAATTAACAAGACAGGGCAGGATAAGGAATTGCAGAATTCAAAAAATAACTAAACATACACAGTTGGGAGGACACCGGAACCCAGAGAAGACATGACAAACAAAGATAATGCATGCTTTGCTTCCAGCAAGGTGTTCTGTACAAACACCCTTTCTGTCCTGTTTTCCCAGCTGCAGCTAATGAAGGGAATCAGGGCCTCTTTCTCCCCTGTAACCCACCTTGCTTTCTTATCCATTCCTCCCTGTGTGCCCTAGAATGAAGAGGGGGTGGGCCTGGGTCTTCCACTGAATGCCCAGCTGGACTGTTCCCTTCCCCAGTTTCCTCCACAGCCATCGGAGACACACTCCCACTCCCTGTCAGCTGTTCCACCTCTCCCTCGGAATCAGATTCCAACTGTGGCATGACAGTTGGCTTTCCTTTGCACTGACTTCTTCCCAAGCACCTAAGATGTCATAATGGTACCAACAGAATAGAATATTTGTAGCTCATTGTTGAACGGTTGAGTCCTTGTTGCTCTCTGAACTTGGTTATTTTCTTGCAGACATTTCTTTGCCCAGTGAACACTGATGATGATACTAAATTGGGTAATGAAATGTCTGCAAGAAACAACAAAGCTCACAGAGCAACAAGGACTCTACAGTGTCATACATATTGGTGCAATCTTTGTGTGGACCCAAATGTGTGGCCTTTTGCAATCAATAAATAGAAATTTAATCAATGTGCAGATTTTCTAATGTCATCCAGTTCTCTTTTGTATGACCCTTAGTGAACAGATAACTATTAGGACTATCATTATGGTTCATCGTGTAATGTTTCAAATTTAATTTTTGGATATTCTCTAATTCTTTGTCTTCTACTTTACTATCCCCTTTTTGTTTTTGTTACTTATTTACATTTTCTTCTTTCAACCACATTTAATCTGAAGAAGAATGTCCCAAGACCTCATTGGTTTGTATTTTGTTTGCATTATGGTTTGCTGCATAGTCCTGCAGATGTTTGTTGGTGTGAAAAGTATAGGTCCAAGATGTTTGCTGCCTTGTGTTATTTATCAAAATAATAAAGGTAGATGCAAACAAACAAACAAATAAAATGTTAGGCCCATCTTGTAAAGAATATGGGGATGCATATTGCAACATTGGCTAAACTGAGAGAAGACAATCCAACATACCTGGAAAGTACCTGGTTGGGGAAATGTCTCCCATAGAAACCAATTCTGAGCTCTGCTGATATTGTATGTAACATTAGAAGTAAAAGACAATAATATTATTTGACTCATAAGGTCATTTAATAGAATGGGAATCTTATCACTGTATTCACATGTTTTTCTCACATTGATAACCACTAATGTTAACAGTAATAAAATCCACCCACATCTCCACTGCCTTTGAACTGAAAGAAAAAAGAGAGGGAGAAATAGAAAGAAAGAAAGAAAGAAAGAAAGAAAGAAAGAAAGAAAGAAAGAAAGAAAGAGAGGAGAGGAAAGGAGAGGAGAGGAAAGGAGAGGAGAGGAAAGGAGAGGAGAGGAGAAAATGCTTTCTTCTAACTTTTAATAAGCAGAAGCATTCTCAAAAGAAGAATGGAGGACCAATCCATTATTTGTGTTACATTAACCTCAGATGGCTTCTAAGAGAACAAGTCAGTTTGTGCCATGCATTTCAAGGGAAATTGAAACAGTAATATTAAATTAAGACTGAACAGACTAAAGTTACACTGCTTTTTTTTAGCTATTCTCATAAAAGAACAAATAAGAGTTTTCCTCTGGAAGCAACATCATTAAGATACTTTGTTCAGAAAAAAATGTCCTATTGGCACTATTAGGTGCTTTCTCTCACTTCAGGTCACTGTTGTAAGATAACCCATTGTATCCTTAATCATATATATATAGAATGAGAAAAAGACATCCACCGACAGATAAAAACACATAAAAAAGAAAATATTGATTTACTTTCTGGATATTGCATGGTGAAGAATCTCAACTTTGGAGAGTATACTCAAACATCCACATAATATGTACTCAAGCACATCAAATGATAATAAATAACCTAAAATATAAGCGGGAATAGACTAATTAAAATGCACATCCTGAAAGAGGTCTAATTCTTATTTTAAGCTTTGTTTTTTCATTTGTCTAATAAATTATTCATTATTAAGTGATGAATTCTCTCTCTTTTTTTTCAGATAGGTTGAAATTTATGAAGTTGTGATTTCACTAATTAGTGTCACCTAATACAATGAATTCTGCTACAAAATAGTCATTATTGGTTGTACTTAATCCTGAACTAATCTGCAGCATTAGAGTCTGCTGCAGTTCTGTGTATTATTTAAACCATTTTTATGTAACAAAAAGAATATCTACGGTTGCATTCTGCAAAATATTGTATAATCACCATTTTAAGAAATATTCCTTAATTATCCAGTGCAATGAAATCTAGCTAGCTAGCTAGAATGAGAGAGAGAGAGAATGAGAGAGAGAGAGAATGAAAGAAAGCGAATGAAAGAGAGAGAGAGGGAGAAATAAAGAGAGAATGAAACAGAAAGAGAATGAGAAAAAGGAAAAGGAAGGGAGAGATTCTTATACTTACTCAATGCAAAGTACCTATGGAAAACATCTTCTGAATATACAACTGTTGAAGAGCAGAACTTATGAGAACTAGCAGGACAAAATAGCAAATCAATAGCTTAGCCCAATGACATTTGCTCATTTTATGATCCAATGTTACACAAGGGGATGTAATTTAAATTCTGGCTCAGCTGACTACATTACACAAAAACAAAAACAAAAGCCTTCTGTAATTAGGAACAAGGTTCCTTTTGAGTGAGGTAGGCAGAAAATGTGTACTTTAAAATAATAAAAATGCAGGGAACAGAAAATGGATAACTGCCAATTACTTGTAGATCAATAGCTGGCTCTGACATAGCTGTGCAACAGATTCTACTGAAAGCTGCTTTAGCAATGTAGGCATTTTGGCGAGATGTTTATATACAACATAATATGTACGAACAGTCTCTCTATGCCCTAGAAATTATGGAATGTAAATATTTATCATTAATTCACCAATTAAATTACAAAAGTCAGTTAGCAGCATCTCAATATAGATGTCATCAATGATGCTTCAGTAGCTATTAACTTTTGCAGGCATAAAAATACATGTGTTCTCTCGGTCTGTGGAAGAATAAAACTGTCGCCCTCTGGCCCTCTCACCAATGCCATGCAGCCCCACTACAAAGTTGTTGAAGATCTAAGCAGAAAAGTATCTGTGCTTGTGTTGGTCTCTCCTTGTGACATTAAGTCCTTGAGATTTCCCCTGCATTCAGTGGAATTTATTCAATTATTGTGTATTAATTCTGATTGTATCTGACATATAAAACATAGTCGCAGAACCCGTGAGAGTACAAATGGCTATAAGTGTGTCACTTTATCATTAATTTCTCTCTCTTAACATGTGAAAATAATTGCCTATGAGGAAGAAAGTCTGGAACAAATACAAGACAACAGGAAAGAAAATATTTATTGCTATGGGTCTTACAATTTCTGATGACAGAACCAGGTACATTGCCAGTATAAACCAGTTGCAGTATAAACCTTAATCTACTAGAGTTAAAATGTGCACATTGTTGAATGAATAAAAATCTGTCAGTGATGTGTAACATGCTGTTCAGAAATAATTTTTGCACATTGTACGTCACTTATTCTTCATTTACCTTTTGATATTCAAATTATTTTCTAGAAAGTGATATTTAGAAATCCTGTTTGGGTACTGTTTATCTCGGCAGACACATTTTTTTTCTGGCTCAATATTTTCAGTTGCTTAAATTATAACAGAGAGCCAGTTTAGTGTAGTGGTTAAAGCATCAGGCTAGAAACCAGGGGACTGTGAATTCTAGTCCCATCTTAGGCACAAAGTCAGCTTTGTCTCCCTGGGCCTGTCTCTCTGCCTCAGCCCCTGGAAGAAATCAATGGAAAGCAACTTCTGAAAAACATTCTCAACAAAATTGCAGGGATGTGTCCAACATCATTGAACAAGGGGAAAAATCATACTGGACCTCTGATCACACATGAGAATATTTTTTTTAGCTGTGACTTAATGATAATCATGTAAAAAGTTCAAAATGCAAATCAGGAACATGAGACATTATTTCAGCCAAAAGCTGAAAAGTTGTCAGCCACCATATTCATCAATCATGGTTGCTGTTTTGTACTGTCTGCATTTGATAGCAGCTTTCAAATAACAAATTAAGAGACACAATGTTATGCTGAATAAGACATCTACTGGAAACTTTAAAAAGGTTTTGTCTATCATCAACAGGTCTATTATTTTTAACCCTATTCTAAAATCCTGTTCTACAGTTTATGAAGAACATAAGAATAGGGTGTATAGCTAAGCTAACTGGCATTATTTAGCTTACAGCTACATGAACCTTGTGATTGTTTTTGTTGTTAGTTGCAAAGTCATTTCCGACCCATCGCGACCCCATGAACAATGTTCCTCCAGGCCTTCCTGTCCTCTACCATCCTATTTACTACCAACCAGTCCATTTAAGGTCATGCCTATTACTTCAGTTTACTCCATCCAAACCTTGTGATACTGACAATAACTAAAATGTGTGTGAAAAATAATTCCTTATAGTTATTTATGATATAAATGCATATGCTGGAATTATTCAGCATATGTACTACTAAAGGTGAAACTATTCACCATGGACTCACCTTCTGTTGTTTTTAAAACTCATATAGAAATAGGTTTTAAGAGATTTAGAGCATTTCCACCCAACCACTGGCCTCTCCTTTCTTAATTTATGATGATCTTTTTTACCCACATGCAAATGTTCTGATAGCTGTTCTATGAGGCACAAATAAATGAATCATCCCTGAATATGAGCAGCTCTGAAGATGGTGGTGGTAGACAATGCTAGGCATGCTACCCTGAGTTTAGGCAGGAGGAGGTAAATCTGAGGTGAACAATTAATCAGTGGAATAACTTGTCTCCAGAAGTTGTGGATGCTCCAACACTGGTGGTTTTTAAGAAGAGATTGGACAATCATTTGTCTGAAATGGTGCAAGGTTTCCTTTCTGAGAAGTAGGTTGTATTAAAAGACCTCCAAGGTTCTTTTCAACTCTGTCAATCTGTTATTTATTGGTTTATATGCATATAAAAGTTTGATACACAACAAAAATAACATTTTACCATTATTTAATTCAACTGTTGTGGCTGAGACTAACTTGCTGGCTGTTTTAACTGATACTCATTGAAAAATGTGGATTTCAAATCCTGTCCAGTTACAACATTTCAAAAATTTTGAATTCAGGACACTATGCATTAGGGGGGCAAAAATAGATAGGAATTTCTGCCAGGAAGAATCCAATGACTCTTGGAACATTACCTCCAGAATGTTTGTTCAGTTGAGGCTGAATCAACCAGCTTCACAATATGAAAATTCCATGGGGTGCTTGTTGTATATGGAAGGGAATAAATTCCTTAGATAAATATGAAGCAAATTTTTTTCTGTATTGATTTTTCCCCTTTGCTGAGGAATGGACATTCTCATTCAAAAGCAGGTCACACATTTTCAATGGCTTTTATTCAATTTTTCAATTATTATTAAATTCTGAGGAAGAGTTTTAACACATTGTCCTCCCTTTTATACATAATTTTATTGAGTTTACAAACTGGAGGCTTGGCAAAGTAGATAGTAGATAGATAGAAGGATTTTTTGTTTTTATTTGCAAATTTTTTTTATCACTATCCCCTCTATAATAACTAGTATTTGTAAGATCAACAAAGTGTTTTTCAAACTTGGCAACTTTAACGTGTGAACTTCAACTCCAAGAATTCCCCAGCTAGCATGTAGTTGAAGTCCACGCACCTTAAAGTTGTCAAATTTGATAAATACTGATCTACACTGTAAAATTAGCAAGAAACAGAAGCTTGGATTATGTGAAGGTAAGAGAAAACTACCATTCTGCTCCTTTCCTATTTCTTTTTTTTAAACAAAATTGAAATCATTCATTACTACTTTCTACTACTGTCTTTCAAAAAGTTTCCATTAAACACATCCTTATTTTTGGCAGTATTGTATTTCCTAGTAAGAGAGGAAAATTGAACCCCTGCTGTGAAAGAGATAAAGTCAGAAAAATAAATAGCATTCACTGCATCTAAATCTTCCCCAGATTTGCATTGAATTAATTTTAAAAGAGAAATGACTTCCTGGCCATCTAGAGGAATTGATTATACAGGCGTAATAGAAAGTAGCCCAAATTAATTCCTTACCTAGAGTGAAAGCTTGCAAAGTTTGTCAGAGTTCATACCCTCTTCAACAAAAGAAGATATACAAACACACAAATACCTACAGTCAGAATTAAGATAGTAGTACAATCAACAGTCCAAGAATGGCAAATAAAAAACTATATCAGAATGAAACTCTGTAGAGTTCTCAGTCATCCAGGTCATGATTGTCCCAAAGGTGCTTTTTCAGGAGGCAACTGCACTTTCTTGTTTTTTCTTTTGAAGATATTCTGCTTCTCATCCAAGAAGCTTCTTCAGCTCAGATAGGATAGTGGGGAATGGAAGGATTAATATTCCTTGCAGAAAGCTGGTCATTTGCACCCTTTTAGAGGGTTGTTGAAGCACTTGGAGGTTTATCTGTGTCCTCAGGGTCACCTGAGTAGTGTTCCTGATTCCTGTAGTCTGCAATTTTTCATCAGATACAGAAAAAGCTCCAAGTGCTTCAATGACCCTCTAAAACAGGGGTGTCAACTGGTAGCCTGCAGACTGGATGTGTCACGCACAGGCCATGCCCACCCCAATCCACAAAGGGGAAAAATTTTGTGAAACATCATGTGACAGCAACATGATGTAGCAACTTTGACACCTATATCTAAAAGCATGCAAATTACCAGTTGCCTGCAAGGAATATAAATCCTTCCATTCCCCAGTATCCTGTCAGAGCTGAAGTAGTTTCTTGGATGAGAAGCAAAATGTCTGAATGATTGAGAATCCCAATAGACTTTTATCTACACAATTTAGGATGAACACCCTTTCAATGGTGTTGGAGCAGGAATGGATTTCCAGAGGAAAAACTGAAGACTGCAGGAACCAGGATCACTACTCAGGTGATCCTGAGGACACAGATAAACTTCCAAGTGGCCTCAATCACCCTTTTTCAGTTGCCTTCTGAAAAAGTATATCAATATGAAGACTGAGTAATTATTTAGATCCAGGTTGGGGGGGGAGAGATCTTTTAGCCCAAGAGCAGCATATATCCCTGAAGCTTTGGTTTTATGGATCTTAGAACAATCTCTGTCCATACATGTTAAAAACTGTCATGTTGAGATGAACAGCATTTGAAAATTAACATTGTTTATTTTTACTTATTGATTGATTGATTTGATTTGTCAAATGCTTACAATATAATAGAAATAAGAATAAACATAATTATAAATACAGAAAATAGGTATGAATAATTGGGGACAAGAGGACAGGGATGGTAAGCACGATGGTGCACTTATGCATGCCCCTTACACAACTCTTAGGAATGGGGTGAGGTCAATAGAGGTTAGTTTGAACGTAAAGGAGTGGGGGTTTGAGTATGTGACAACAGAGTCAGGTAGTGAGTTCCAAACACTGATCATTCTGTTGCTGAAATTGTACTTCCTGCGATCAAGTTTGGAGCAGTTTACATTGAGTTTATATCTGTTGTGTGCTTTTGTATTGTTGTGGTTAAAGTGAAACAGTCATTAACTGGTAAGACATTATTACAGATAATTTTATGTGCTATATTTAAGCCCAATCTTAGCCAGCATAGTTCAAGGTTGTCTAAGCCTAGAATCTCAAGTCTGGTGAAGTAGGGAATTGTTGCAAACAGGAGTGTAGCACTCTTCTTGTAAAATACTTTTGGACTCATTCAATTGTATTAATGTCTGATACACAGTGTGGATTCCAGACAGCAGAGCTAGTCTAGCAAGTTTTGTATGCCCTAGTTAGCAAATCAGTATTACTGGAGGAGAATTGTAATCCCTAACATTTTGTAATTTGGGACCAAATGGGGAGTTCCACAGTGGAGGTGGATGATGGATTGAAGGCAGACTCCACCACTCTCCCTCTTGCTCTCTGCTCTCCACCCACCTATCTGGGTTCTACTATTTTACTTCTGTTCTATTTACACTCCTTTCATTTTCTTCCTTTTTATTATTGTATGCTGCCTAGAGTAGGCCTATGACAAGATAGGCAGTAAATGAATTTATAACAAATGAACAAATGAATGATGGTAAAGATAATACCATTTCAAAATCAAAAGAGGAAAAAAAAAAACAAATTGGCCCTTTAATTTGGCCCCAATAATTTTTATTGTGACTGTTGACTTCAAAAATTTTGCCCATCTAAACTTTTCTTCAAGCCTTCCAACTATATGCTTAGAAAATTTGCGTGCACATTGAGGGTTTCTGCACCAGAGACAAATTCCTTGTGTATCTAAGCACACTTGGCTAAATAAAATATTTTATTCTACAATATTCTATTCTACTATATTCTACTCTATTCTACTCTTCTCTCCACTATATTTTACTCTACTCTATTCTCTATCTGAAATGTCTAAGGAAAATGCCCTCATCCTAGCAAACTGTAGATTTACCAAATATCACAGTTCTAATCCCTTTCTAAGTCAGTTTTCTGTGTCTCCCTCCCTTCCTCTTCACCTCCCGAATATTCAAGCTGCTTCTGCTCCCATATGAGTTTAAGTGTAATATCCATTCAGCAATATCTCTATATCATGTTTAGAGAACAATGAAAAACGGTGTCTCATGGATATTGGAGAGGAAGCTCAGCTGAGGAAATTGGATGAAGAGACAACTATTTTAATTAATCTGATTTTCTGGTTTGATTGACACTTCTGCATGAGGTCCACAAGTTTCAGATTGTAATTTTTGCTTCACAAAGTAGCTTGTATAACAATAGTTTTATTAAAATATAAATAGATCTGATTGTGTTGAAAATTAAATATATTTTAGGAAACATTTATTATATTAAAATATATGGATGGGTGACCTTTTTTGTGTGAGGACTTTTTACTGAAAGAAACATCTACTTAATTACAATTATGAGAAGAAGAAAATGTCCTATATATAGAGGTTTCTTATCCTGAGCATAAATCTGACATTTATTAGGTGTTGCCAAAATCATTTTACATTTATAAAAGGAATTACAGCCTTGTATGCTTTGAAATAGGAATGTGGTATAAAGAGAGATCTAATTTGTTCTTTTTAACTTACAGCATCCAAGGGATGAAGTAAACATAATTCAACGGTATTAATTTCAATAACTTTATAAAGTACATCATTTATTTCCATTGGGGATCCTGTTTGTAATGTATGCTCCTTTGCAGGACACATATAAACTGACACTGTGAAATCACCACTAAACTTTGTGATATAACCCACAAGAGATTGGAGATTTTAAATTCAAGTATAGTCTTGGGATGATTTATAGACTGCTTATGGTTAGCTGGTTTCAGGATTAGTTCACTGACAGAGTGACAGAGTCACTTCATATAGCAGAAATCAAAGGCAGTAAAATGGCTGTTGGAAATAGGGGCATCTGCGGGGTAAGTATGGAAGACAATCAAGATGGCAGCCAATGACTAGGTGATTAAAATTCTGCCTACAATAGCCGTATGATACATACAAAAAGGGAACAAATTTAAGTTTTACACTTATGGCCACCATTTCAACTTTTTTAACTCCTCCTGTGCCCTGTTATGTGATTTTAAAGGAACTGCATTTGGACCTAAGGATAGTTAATCCTTAACCATCCTAAATGGAACTGGGAAAAGAGGGTACCTCATCCTATTACTCACACTGAGTACCACAAAATCCTTCAGAACTCACAATAAAGATCCCAGTGATGAAAAAGGATATAAATGTAATATTTGTGGGTTTTCCCCTTTGTGAATATTGTTTACCAAACTCTTTTGCTTTTTTGAAAGCAAACAGAGCCAAAACTATAAAAATAAAAATCAGCATTGTTTGCAGTGCTAGATACCAACCCATTATTGTCCATAGATTATGTTACTCATAGAAAAGAACTTGTGGCTAAAAAAAATAATAAAGCACATTGATTTTAACAAATAAAATAAACAGCATTTGAGTATATATATTTTTCTCTAGTGGGTTTAAAATTGGCTCTGCAAAGGAAAGGTCACTTATGCCATTTCTATTGTAATTTGCATACACTGGGCACAATTTAGACAAGTTAAGTTCTTTCATGTCCCATTGATCTCAGTGGGAACCATTTAAACACATACTTTATCCTCCTTTTAAATTAAATAGGACTTAGCAGTGTTTCTTGATGTGATGTTACTATTTCTGGCCTGGTGCAGATTATAATGTTCTCCGGTGTTATCTCATGATTAAATCAGAAATCTTTCTGATTTCAATGATAGCTTTACTCTAGTGGGTTTTCCCCTTATTCTCCCCAGTGTGACACTCGTGGGTGGAAAATCTCACTTCTACAAATAAAATTGCAGAAGAAGTTATGAATTTTCTCTGATGAGCAATCAAACATACTGCTTCTTGAACAAAAGCTAGTTAAATTTCTAGAACTGAGGGAACCTTCATTCTAATGGAAACTTTACTATAGTGCAGAAGTGAATTTTGGGGTGAATAGATTTTTGTTTGGTTCATCTTTCATTATGAAAAAGTTCTAAAATGCATAAGTGCTTTAATAATTGGTACAGAAAGAAGGTGGAAATTGAACATTGAAATGTGAGGAAAAAAGTGAAAGTGACAAATTATTCAACTAGACAAAGGACTTTGAAACTACCTTCTTAAGAGCTTGGATTTTAAATTCTGTGTATTGAGGCATACTTTATTTGTAACATTGAAAGGGGAGATTCCCCTTTTACTTATGACAACTTCTTAATCAAGCAAAAGATGACTATCTATTTAGGAATGACTATTACATGGTGTTGACAAAGATAGATGAGACTCAAGCTCATTGTAACATTTTCAAGTTTCTTTTTAAGTGGCATAGAAAGTAATATCTATCATCTGTCTATCTATTTCTATTTTTAATAGACATTTATAGATTTCTAGGCATGTGATCACATAAGGAGTACAAAATAGAAGTTCACATTAACCACATTAAAGTTTCAGAATCAAACATCTTATTGTTTCTATTTCTCTTTTGTTAATTTTTAAAATGGCTTGCATGCAGAGATTAATATTTTAATAACAACATCCATAATTTTCTAATCTAAAAAGTATAATCCAAAATGTACTGAAGATGTAGAAATATAAAATCTTGAAATTTGAAATGAGAGTTCTAAGCAGATCTAAAAATCCATGGATATTACAGTGCAGAATACCCTAGTACTTTCTTTAACAGGTTAGGGTAAATGAAGGAATACCTGACAGGCTTTCATCCTGCAAAAGGTTCAATCAACAATGTCCTCCAACTGAACTACTGAATTCTCTCTTTTTTAAAAAATCACCATCTCTCCTCCAATTTTATTTTAGGGGCTGCTGTTAGTCGCTGAATGCTACACAACATGTGAATTCTAACTGATATTAAGGTCAAAAATTATATATTCTAATGGTATGTTACAATATACAGCAGGAACAGTAATATAATTCTTCATCTATGTTGTCTTGAGAAGTAGATCTGAGAAATTAAGAAAAGTGTCAATTAGTTTTAGTTATTCCTCTCTTCCTGATTTTCCAATCTGCCAATGTTTGTTTAGAGATTTGCCTACCAGTATCATCAAAGCATATTTACAATAAAATCAGAGTTGATGTTTGCAAGGTTCTATTCAGAGGACAGAAATCCAGTAACAATATCAGGAAAGTTATACCAATCAAAATGGACAAGTTCATTTGAAGCAGCAATGAATTCCCATGTTCCCAAAAAAACAATCAATAAAAATTTGCATTAATTAAAAGATAAACTCAGCCTAGAAACATTCAATAATTCTTAAGAAAACCAAAAATACTGTTGGTTTGTTTTTGGGGGTGGGGATGCAAGAGGTTCTTTGTGAAGCTCATTTATGTGTGCATTGATAACATATCTAGTTATCTTTTAGCAAAAACAAGTTGTAACAAAAAGAACACATTTGTAAAAAGTTTTGTTTTCAAGCAATTTTTGGGCCAGTAAAAATTAGAAGGTCCTAATTCTAATCCAAAATTAGAGCATGAGTCACAAAAAAGATAAAATATCAAACACCAAACACACACACACATACACAAAATCACTTTAGATACTGGACACAATATGTGTCCATATTGTGGACCAGTACAATACATACAATATGTTCTGTATGCAAATAACCGGCTTCAAATAATGCATTCCTATTGGCTACTAAGAACGTTGAGGGATTGGTTCCTTTTGAACCAATCCCTGCAGCCGCCGGGAAGGCGGCCAAATTAAACAACTGTCATGCTGCAAGCGGCCGGGCAAAAAGATATAAAAAGACCGGCGCGGCTTGAGCCAATGTTCCTTTTTCTACATCCTGACTTAATAAAGACTTTGCTGTCGGAACCCGGGTCTACCTCTCGTGTTTTTCCGGACAAAACACTGGCGACGAAGTGGGATCGTCCTAAACGCGAGACCGAGCACGCGGTGAGAGAAAATTCCAGACGAAAACGAAATGGCTTGGGAACAACGCACCGCCCGCACCTTTTAATCCCAACGAGGAAGACTGGGACATCGTATGCAGACCGCTTCCAGATGTACCTGGAGTAGCAACGAGATGGAATGACATCTCCGAACAACGCAAAAGAGGCGTTTTTTCTAACACACTGCTTAAGACCCATTTTCAAAAATGGGCAAAAGCCCTGGCGAAGCCCCGAGACGTTAAGCAGGCTAACCTGGTCCGAACTCCAGAAACTACTGAAAATGCACTACGCCACCAACTGGTTCAAACCTCAATAAGATTGCACGAATTCTACCGAGAGGACCAAAAAGAAGGTGAGACGGTAGCCGACTTCGTGGCCGCACTCTGACAGATAGGAGGAGAATGCGGAATTCTCAAACCTCGACAGGCTATGAGGGACCGAGTAATCTTGGGGCTAAGCGCATTCAGCGGCACAAAGTAAGCTGCTAACAAGCCGGAAGATAACCCCTAGTTTGTGGCCATCACGGAAGCCACAGCGCCCGAAGCCGCGAAAAAGTCCGGCCGTTACCATGAGACAGATGCACACGAGACAGGGGACGAACAAAACCGGCCACGAGAAGGAACAATTCTCCCGTTACCACCCACCACGGAAGACTATGGGAGATGTCCGAGTCAGACACGGAGACGACGAAGGTCCACCGCACGCATGCGGCAAGAAAGAGCGCGAAAAGAAATTTTGGCGGAAATGCCGCTGGCTGCGGAGGAAGTCACCGTGAGAGCGGAATGCCAGGTTTTCTCGATGCCATCTGCAGAGAAGTTGCCAAAGAAAACCGAGGGCACATCGGAGAAAGTTCTGCAGGAACCGAAAAAACTACAGCCCGACGAGACGCGCCAATTCCCCCCCAACACGAGCCGAGCCCCGCGAGTGCGAGAGAAAGTGGCCGCGAAACAAGCAAACCGCAAACAAGAGAGAATACACATCAAACTGTTACAATAGGGAGCGCTAAGACGCGAAAGCGGAAAGAAAGTCAACGTAACAGTGAAAATTTGAAGGAAAAATCTGGAAATGGGAGTGGACTCGGGATCCTTCCTGTCTATGTCTCGTGAGAACACCATAAAGCAACTAGTCCCTGCATCGACCGACAGAACTAAAAAAGCAGCGGCTTAACACTCAAGGACTACCAGGGAAAACCGAATCCCCGCGTAGTTGGCATGGGCCAAATTCAAAGTATCGTATAAGAGACAGTCGAGATACTGCCGCTGACCATAGTCAATCCAAGACAGCCGGAGTCCTCCTGCGGCATCGAATGGTTTCGCGCGCTTTGGGCATCGGATGACCGGCATAGACCGAGTGAGCCACAAACGACTGGGAGGAAGACCACAATCCGGAATTCCAGGGACGTGTTCGACGGCCTTCATTGGGCAAGTACCGGGAAACCCTATCTCGTTCAGTCTAGGACCCACAAGTAAGCCGCCCTAAAAAGACTAAAAAGCCCGGCGAGTTTCCGTTTGCCTTAAAAGCAAAAATCGAGGAACAGCTAAATAAATTAGTAGGGCCCAGGGGGTGCCTAGAGCCTGTAGACCATGCCAATGGGAAACGCGATAGTCACACCGCATTAAGCCGATGGGTCAAGCCGGAATCTTGTGGTTGACTACAAGGCGACCTGAAACCACGCACTACAAGCAGAGCGCATACGCCGGTGCAGTAGTCCAGCACTTGCTACATTCCCTGGGGAGCGAGAAATTTCGCCAAACTCGACCTGGCAAACTAAGCATTACGCAACAACTCCCAGTAGACCCCGAACAGCGGAGGCACAGAACTATAGTTACACACAAAAGGGGCATTCAGAGTGCAAGAGACTCCAATTTGGAGTCAGCTGTACACAGGCGTTTTTCAAGCCTCATGGAACGCCTCCTAAACGGCATACAAAGGCAGTCGTACCGTACTTCGACGACGTCCCTAATCTCAGCAAAAACGAAAAACCAAACTTAAACAGACACTTAAAAAGGTAGCTAACACAAATTCTGGAAAGCTGACTAAAAGTAAAAAAAGAAAAGTGCTGCCTGGCTAAAAAGAGCGTCGAATTTCTGGGCTAATTTAATAGACGGAGAGGGTATACACCCACCGAAAGAAACTAAGCCAATAAATAACGCACCAGAACCAAAGAACAAAAGCAAGTTACAAGCATTCTTGGCGTCTATAAACTTTTACAAACGTATTCCTACCAAATAAGCCACAATAGCAGAAACCTGCTACACCGGTTACTGGACAAAAAAGCAATTTGCGACTTGGGGGCAGCAAAGAAAGAAAAAGCCTTTCAACAAATAAAAAGAATTGCTAAACCTTGAAATACCGTTCTCATCCAATTCAGCGAGCACCTTACCACTGAGAGTGACCTTGCGACGCATCACCGTTTGGAGTCGGAGCCAATCTGAGCCACCAACTTCCAGACGGAAGAGAGGCGGCCGTCGTCGTTACTAAACTCAAAAACTCTATCAAAGCGAGCGGAACTTCACAGCAACTGGACAGAGAGGCCCTAGCAATTGTCGCTGGGGTAAAACGCATTTCATGAATTACCTGTAGCGGCGGGCTTTTCAAATTGTCCACAGAACCACAACCACTACTTGGAATTTTTGGCGGGAAACAAACGCCACACCAAACATCCTGTCCCGCCCAGAATGACTAGGTGGTCGAGTTTTCCTAGCAGCCTACTGCATACAACCTAATACACCGGCCAGGGAAACAATTTCCCAATGCGGACGCTTTAAGCAGAGCACATTGCTAGCAACGGAAGAAGACCCGGCACCAACGATGACCGCCTCAAATAAATAGAGACATGCCCCGATAACTACCAATCTCCGCGAACGATGTCGCCAGAGCCACGGCAAAAGACCATTGGACCGCCCGAATACTAAACTGGGTAGGTAGAGGCTGCCGAAAATCAAAAAACCCGAACTTTTTAAA
>BHFT01063509.1:0-17484 GCA_004320025.1 Laticauda laticaudata
TTGCTACAACTTTAAAAGCACAACTACAATGACGTGGGATAATACCCGAAGGAAGCTGAACAGCATACATGTAAGGACCCGCGAAAACTTAAAATATATATATATATGTGTGTGTGTGTGTATGTATGCGTACAACATATTTCCGTGTCATCACCTTTTCATAAAAATATGACAAAAGCATTTTATATTGATTGTATAAGAATCTTGTGCAAATAATATTAGCAAACAATTATGATTGTTATTTATGAAATTTATTATGGATACCCAGTCCAAAATTTATTCAAACATAAAATTACAAAACGTGTTAAAAGCATGACATAAACAAGAAAGCCTAGACTAAAAATAATCATCCAAATAAAAAACAACAGGGATTTCACAGGCACACTAACTCAAGGAATGAGCACAGAGCCTATTCTTATTCCTTCCAGAATCCCAGAAGACTGGGCACCAATCGTAACTCTGGAAGGATGTAGCTCTAGCAAGAAGAAATAACATCACAAAAATCACACTTCCTTGATCCTACAAGATAATAATATTTAATGGAGAGATGTAAAATGCAGCCTCTCTGCCTGAATGAACAACACAGTCAGAAACAATTAGAGAGAGGCAATTCTTCAAATAACATAGACCTATGCCATGAAGAGCTTTTGAATTGCACCCAGAAGTCAACTAGCAGCAAACATGGTTCATATCACAGTAATAATACATGGACATAAGAACAAAGGCCTGTTACCATCTGTACTGCTGCATTTTGAATCAGCTGTAGTTTCCAGATGAGCAATTCCATGTAGAACATATCTACAGTGTAAGATTCATATTCTTCCTAATCCTATTTCTTTATCAACACAGTTTGGACTATCGGTGACTTTTCTAAATTTCAAGAAGTTGTTTAATCACCCTTAATCAACCTGGTACTCTCTAACTATGTTGGGCTTCAGCTTGCAGAATTCACAGCTATTTGACGTTTTAACATATTTAGACTGCACTCAATATTTAAATCTACTGATCTATGCTATGTAGATATATCTGTAAGGTGACCAACCGTCCTCCTTTAGGGAAGACAGTCCTCCTAAGTTCTGTCCTCCCTTGAAAAGTGTCCTCCTACATGTCCTCCTTTTTGATATTTGAAGACTAATCTGTAAATCTCCTTATTTAATCGATGTTGATCCGATCCGTTGTGTGTGATGTGACGTTGTGTGTGATGTGACGTATTTGACATGACGATTCATCAAGGTTCGGTACAGTGTGGCAAGATGCAATTATGAGACGCATGCGCTCCACATAGGAAAATTGTTTTGAGAGAGTGTGCCACATGCAAGAGTGCACCATGTGCAAGAGTGCGCCATGCGCAAGTGGCTTTGTTTTTTTTCTTCAATTTATTTGTGTCCTCCTTTTCATTGTAAAAAAGTTGGTCACCTTCATATTTGATTCAAATTCCTGCTTATCTCTGAAATTCAGGGCGTGAACTTTTCAAACTGGTGAGTTATAAGCAAAAAAATTGCCATGTTAATGCTAAGTGTTTATAAATGTGTGTATATGCATATTGTGTGCAGGTTTGTGTGTAAAAATTATCACTTTATTTTTTATCTTTCACTTCTTAATTCTGTACATTTTTAATTCCATAGATCACTGATGAGTGTTTGTCCTATATTCACAGCTAGCTTATCAAAAAAAATCAGAATTGTTTGACAATAAGAACACAAGAAATGAAATGTTGTTAGTTACCAGCTCCTTTCAGGTGTCTGAAAATTTATTACACAACTCACTTTTAAAACTGATCATATACTTTTATTATAAAAATAGCTATATAGAAAGTTTTATCTTTAGCCTGAAAATGAGAAAGAAACTTTTAAAAAAAAGGATCAAAAGAATGTGGAGGGAGCATGAAAATTCTTTTTTTTTTCAGAAAATGAAAAGTTTTGACCTACATTCATTTCCTGAATTTAATACCTCTGTGGTAAACTAATATTTAAAAACATCCTCGTTAACAGGATTCTATAGCAGCCGTGTATATTTATCTAGGCCAGGGGTGTCAAACTCATAGCCCATCGGCTGGATATGTCACATGATGGCCCTGCCCCACCCCAGTTTAGCGAAGAGGGAAAAAGTCCCAATATGTCACATGACAACACTGTGACAATTCTTCCCTCATTCTTTGTTCTCTTTTTCTCCAATATTTTTATGAAATCTGCCCAATGTTTCCCTATTGTCTCTGTTTCTAAGATTACAATTCAACTACAGTATTTTATTTATAGTTTTTATTTTGTTCAATGAGGTCATACAATAACATTTGAAATGTTTGAAAGTTGAAGCTTCCATTAACTGAATTTAATAAAAAAAATGGAAAAAAAGAGTTTATCAGATTTTTCAGATGACTTTGATAAAGATTTGCTTCCTGTGTATTTAAAATGATCATATCCAGTTTCAAGAAGTGTGGGTGTGTGCAGTGTTTTGGTTTGGGTTTTTTCTGGTACAGCCTGATTCATTTTGAAATCCATCCTTTCAAGGGCTAACTTTCCTTAATTTTCCTTTACCATATCTGATTGATGAGTTATAAGTTGATACTTAAGGGCTTATTAATAATCATTTCTTTCCAAATGATGACTAAATGCTACTATTTGAATTCTATAGAATATTGTTGCAGTATACATCTGCTTTAGGGATAGGGTTGAGAGGAGGTTTCTTACATTTCAATCCAATAGTTTCTTACATTTCAATCCAACATGGTTTCTTACATTTCAATCCAATAGTTCATTCACTGGGTCAAGAGAGATGTTTAATTCTACAAACAGAGATTCTTATAAAAATATTTTGTACACGTTGTATTAGTATTCAGTATTTGGAAATGGGTTGTTCAGATCCCTATATGTCAAGTTAAGATACTTAGAAACAATGGGTGAAGTAGGAGCAAATGTAGGTAAGGAGAGAGAGAGAGAGAGAGAGAGAGAGAGAGAGAGAGAGAGAGAGAGAGAGAGAGAGAGAGAGAGAGAGAACTGTTAAGAACCAGTAGAATTAACCAATCTTCTCCCATTAGTAAATTGGCCAATAAATGCTATCGTAAATCGAATATACTTACCACTCAGAGTTTCATCTTTGGCTAGGTAATTCCGATAGAACAATACAAGTTCGATCCAGTGCCTATAAACCAGCAGGCCTCCTGAAACCCCTCCAAGTAGTATAATAATAGTGCCACACAAAGTAAGCAAGAAAAGGATTGCTAAAGAGAAAAGAGAAAAAGAGAAACATAATAGAAAATTAATGATTAATAGTGAAGTTTAAGATGAAATATGACAGTCAGAAAAATGTGATGGATGGTAACCTGAACTTGTCCACTGGAGAAATAGATGTATTTCAAAGAGCAATAAATTTTGTTTGATTGAAGAATACACGTTTATATTACAATCACATGAGGTAGTTCTATTCAGGTGCATCAGCAAACTGTACTTCCTTTCCTATAAACATCCAAAATCCAAAACTTATAGAGGTGTCCATGAAGACCTTAAACTCTTCTATTTTAGGCAGTTAGAAGATCTAAATCCACTTAGATTTAGATGCTCTTTTATGGATTGGAATTTTTTATTTCTTTAGCACTAAATTCCAGTCAATTTATTGCAGCCTGAATTTCACTAATTACCATGCCAACATCTGCAAAAAGACACAAGAAGTGCAGTGGCTTGCTTTTCTGTCAGAGTTTTTGAGACGGAAAAGAAAATCACAATAAGCCGCTGTAGAATCCTTTAAAGTATGGCAAATGGTTGATGTCTGAGAACTCCAGTTAGTTGTTTTGCAATTTCTGATATGCTGAAGATAAAACCTGAAGTAAACTAAATTAACTATATCAATAGTTAATGCTGTGGTGACAGTTGTTCACGAGATCCTCAAGAAGCCTTAACTGCCTTCAAGGAAGATTATTTAATTTTATCCAAGATAAATATATTTAGCTGTGGAATTTTCATCGAGAAGCCAGATATAGGTAGTCCTCACACACCACATACCAATCACAACTTAGTCATTATGCAAAGCAGTCACTGAGTGAAACTGAAATACTGCTTATGATCTAATTTGATTTTGTTTTGCTTCACATACCTGTGAAGGTTGTAAAGGTGAGGATTGATTGCAAAGTTACTTTTCCTCACTATCTTAATTGTGAATGATTGCTAAAAAAAGGCAGTCATTAAATGAGGACTACCTGTATTTCTTCGTAATGCATCGCAGAAGAGAGAGAGAAAGAAAGAAAGAAAGAAAGAAAGAAAGAAAGAAAGAAAGAAAGAAAGAAAGAAAGAAAGAAAGAGGGAAGGTGGGAGGGAGGAAGAGAGGAAGGAAGGAAACCTGTTGTCTTCTTGTCATTCACAATCTAACTTCACAGAGACCTGGCAGCCCTTTTTATAGACTCTGCATTTAAATATATGGATTCATGAGAAAATATTGTGTTGGTGAAGGACAGCAGCTATCACATTATGGCATGAGAAAATGGAACTGTTTTTATAATAGGAAATTGAGGCTAAGGCTCATGAAATTCATGCAGATGTTTACCCCATAAAATAATAGGTCAGGAAACCAAAGAAAAATGTTAATGAGGTTGAGTAGAGTAGTGATATTATCTTAATGTTGTGACAGTTTTACCTTTTTCTGTTTGCCTCTTAAGTTTGATCACTCCAGTAGCATTCCCAATAGAATTTTGGGCCAAGCAGATGAAGTGGCTGTTTAGATCTTCTTCAGTTACTTTTATCAGTTTGAAAGTAAGAGAAAAGGTTTCTCCATCCAGTCCCTGTGGATAAACTCTAAAAAGAATAATGTTCTCATCAATCATCAGTCATGCTTCCATCCACGTGCAGACATTTACAACTTTTCATGATACCCAAGAACAAATATTTTAAATATGTATAGAACATTCTTTCTATGTCAGAATAAAAAATTTTAAAAAATGAAAATAAAAAAAGAAATAAAAAAGAATAAAAAATTGTGGCAGTCACATCTACCAGTCACATTGAAACTCTTGTTTTGTTTTTTTTAACAAGAAAGAACTCTATTTATGTTTGGTCAGCATGGTTTTCCAGAAGCCACTTCATGAATCTACCACTCAAATACTAATATATTTTTTCTATAACCCATCTTTCCAGAAAGAATCTTAATATGCGATGCACTGACCCATTTTATATAAATCCGCCCAATTCCTACAACTAATTCATATGTTACAGAATATATGCAACTGATTAAAACTAATGAAAAATTAAGCCCCAAACAAGCTTGCTAAACTAAAAGACTAACCTTAGAAAAGGTTATGGACCTAAAATCAACAAACTACATTAGGATTTAGCAAGATATGAACTGAAGGATAATGCACATGATTGTTCTGCATTGCCCAGAGTTGCTTTTTGAGAGATGGCTAGCTATATAAATTTCATAGAAAGACAGAGACAGAGAGACAGAGACAGAGACAGAGAGACAGAGACAGAGACAGAGACAGAGACAGAGAGAAAAAGAGAAACATAATAGGCCACAGTCCTATGCTTCTGACCCTATAATTTGCAAATTCTAATTTCATAATGTACCTACTAAAACATGCTGACTTCTGCATGTGCATATACCTTTCTGCTTGCTATATTTACTTGCAAGTATAAAAAATGAACAAGCCAGAAACCCAAAGTCCTTTTTAACTGCAAAAGTAAAAGCAGAATTAAGGGTCCGCAGAGTAGGACAAGTTAAAGAAAATTAAGATGGCAATAGAGAATGTACTGGATCTTTTTTAAAAATTGTAATTTTATCTGCAGTTTCATAGTGGTAAATGTATAAGAAGACATATACAGTATTTTATGTCTGAGATGCAGAACAATTTCCATACTGATGACCACATTTTGTCTTTGAATAACATCTCAAAATCATGCCTCCAAAAACCTGTGATGATTTTTGATGATTAAAATCCTTTTTAAAAAATTAATAATTAATATTTGGGATTTAAAAAATGTAAACTGGATTTCATCTAACTGAGATTAAAAGTAACTTTGATTACATTTAATCTAATTACTCATATATACATAATAATATAATATTAAAAAGTACATTTCGATGACAACTTTGGGGAATGCATCTAAGGCCTCCAGGGAGCACCTGGACTCTTGGAATTTCAGATAGATAATCACTGGTCTACAAATTTTGGGAAATTCTCTCTCCTCTCCCTTTCCCTCCCCTCCCCTCCCCCCTCTCTCTCTTCTTTTGTTTCTTTCAATTCAGACACTTTCTTTCCCTACCTCTCTTGCTTTATCAGTTGCTTGCTTTTACTGGTTTCTCGGTACCACTCAAGTGAGGAGGAAACATTCATTTCAAAACCAAATTGTGCTTTGCATTCAAGATCAATCGGTTGACCTTAAAAAAAAAAGATGAAGGTGAGGAAAAACAATATGCATATTTTCCATTGATCTTAAAATATTTAGAGTACTTTTTAAATGGTTATGAGATTCTTTATATACGAATTGAGAATCCACAGATTATTAATATTAAGTATACAAAGGGTCTTCAAAAATAACACATGTAGCTATGGTCTATTTTACACAAAAACAAATCTTGTTACATCTTAAAGACTAGTATATTTACTATTTTCATCAGATTTCATCATACACTATTTCCAATTTAACTTTCATGCATTTGGTGGAAAGGAGTGATACTGAAGCACATAGGATAATAATTATACGAGGGGTGTGTGTGTGTGTGTGTGTGTGTGTAAGTCTTGATTCCTAGCAACTGCTTGGACACTTGAAGTACTCTTGGCAAGGTTTTTCAGAAGGATTTGCCATTTCCTGCTTTTTATGGCTGTGAGAGTGTGAATGGCTTCATACCTAAAATGGGATTAGAATTTACAAAATTCCAGTTTGTAGCCTGATGCCTTAATATATATATATCTCCTAGTAGGTTTTAACAGTGACATATTTGAAAAATGTTGCATTTGATATGATAGAACAGAATAAAATAGAATAGAATAACAGAGTTGGAAGGGACCTTGGAAGATCTTCTAGTCCAACCCCTGCCTAGGCAGGAAACCCTACATCACTTCAGACAAATGGTTATCCAACATCTTTTAAAAAACTTCCAGTGTTGGAGCATTCACATTTTCTGGAGGCAAGTTGTTCCAATGATTAATTGCTCTGTCAGGAAATGTCTCCTTAGCTCTAAGTTGCTTCTCTTCTTGATTAGTTTCCACCCATTGCTTCTTGTCCTGCCCTCAGGTACTTTGGAGAATGATAAATGTGTGTCTTCTAATGTAATATGATGGATACATATTAATTAGTTAATTATTATTAATTAATTAATAATCTATACATTCCTGATATGGTGTGTGGGAATGAGTTTAGGAGAAAGGACAAAGAGGTGCAGATGGCAATGGTCAGATAAGAGGCAGTCCACAGAAGTAATGGGACCTGGCAAACATCTCAGAAGGGATCCTTTTGAGAGACCCTCCTAGTTTCATAAAGATGAAAGGTACTTTTGGATTTCCAAAATTATGTTACGTTTCAATAAAGATAGAGTCAGTACTCCAGGTTCTTGCCTGGACTACCTTGAAGGGTGAACAATTCCACAAACCAGAAAGTCAAACATCTGTCAAACATCTGTCAACATCTGCAGAAATGACACTAACCTACAT
The DNA here is from genome assembly GCA_004320025.1 of Laticauda laticaudata. Lineage (NCBI taxonomy): Eukaryota > Metazoa > Chordata > Lepidosauria > Squamata > Elapidae > Laticauda > Laticauda laticaudata. Next base: position 7,637 of record BHFT01063509.1, read on the forward strand.
TTTAACTAGTCTAAATCTTTAAAAAAAGGTTTTCTCCAGAAAGATCATAATCAGAGGTGGTATTCAGTAGGTTCTGACCAGTTCTGGAGAACCGGTAGCAGAAATTTTGAGTAATTCAGAGAACCAGCAAATCCCACCTCTGACTGGAGATTTTACAATTACCTTCCCCTGCCATGCCCACCAAGCCACGCCCACAGAACCGGTAATATAAAAAAATTAATCCCACCACTGTTTAAAACATAATGTCCAGCCCCTCAAAATACACTGCAATAGTTCTATCAAATCACTGATATCATTATGCTACTGTTATTAACTGGTGAATGTACATATGGAAACCAGCTGGGAGTTAGAATTGTAACTTTACTCCAACTTTTCAGAATAGAATCTTGCTGTTTCGCTAAAACAATAGGCAATCTGTGATTTATATCATAAAATAATTAATCCAAGAGTACCTAGAGCGAGTCCATTTTCACTAAAATTAAGCTCTAGCTTAGAGTGGAATGCAGTCAATGTAAGATACTTATTATCTCATAGGTTGCAAAATAAATGTGAAAATTTAATTATCTTACCAATTTCTACTTCAAGGGTCATCCCATCACTGGGATTCAAAACCTTTGGAGGATGGATAGTGTCTTTTGCTAAAACATGAAAAACAGTGTGTTAGAAGTTAAAATAATAATTAGGAAATAAAACAAAATACATGTAGCTTGGGTTTTATATTTTGGTAGTGGTTTGCTCTCCAAACTTGTTTCAATTTAATTTCTGGACATTTCATTATCAGACTAGGTAATATTATCAGCAGGATTTTCTTGGCCTATTCCTCTTTAGCTTGTATATGCCTTGTGTGCTAGTGTAGTCAGCTTGTTGTGTGATTGGTTGTTCGTTTGGAACCATCAAAGTTGCAACAAACCTTCTCAATTTGATTGGAAAGGAACAAAAATTATTGGCCATGCCAACATCCGCCGTACACGTGAATTTATTGAAACCTGGTATTCTACCATAGGAACAATTAACAAACATATTGATCTAATCCAGCATAGGAATATATAAGAAACCAGACCATTTGAATGACCAATCAACAAGAGTACCAATCAGCTGCTCTGAATTTAAATATAGCTTCAAACAAACAAACAAACAGTCACATGTCCAACTGTCACACTGGCACACAATGTTATATTGCCCTACTTTTGACATCTCAACCAAGTAGCAGAAGAGTTATTTCCATAGGCCTGATAGATAACAGATTTTTGAAATCAAGCAGAGAGCAAAGAAAAACTATTTGCTAATATAAAATAAAAATAATGATTTTTTGAAGTATTTCCTAGTAATGTCCAGTCGTTTCTGACTCTAGGGGGTGGTGCTCATCTCCATTCTTGGTTGAGGGAGCCAGCATTGTTCAAAGATATTTCTGGGTCATATGGCCAGCATGACTATAAGCTGTTCCCATCAAAGTGATACCTATTTATCTACTCACATTTGCATGCTTTCAAACTGCTAATGGGCAGGAAATTTCCTAGTCTTCTTATACAAACACACACACACACACACACATTGCAAGGTAACTGGCATAACAGGGTTTAAATTGGTTCTGTTCCTTCAACAGGATTTTTTCCATATGACTTTCCACTTAAATTATCTTAGCATGCATAATTGGACTGCTATAATAATCTACCATTGCAAATTAGCTCCATCAATCTTAAACAAGAATTATCTGAATGCATTCTTGCAAAGTTTTCCAAAATAAAATTAGATCCATTTTGAAAAAGAAATGCAATCAGTGATTTATTTATTTATTACCACATAGATCTCATTTTTTTTCTTTTTTTTTAAAAAAAGTTTATAAAACCCATGTTTGTATCTTCTGAGTAAATTGCTTTCAGGGAATGTTATAACTGCTTAGACCATTCAGGAATGACAAAGATAAGCAAATAATTGAAATAGTAATTGAATATTACTACATAATTATAATTTAACAAAATTAAGAAACTCTAAATAAGACTGATATAGTATACCCTAACACCTATTTTACTGCCAGAATGTAAAGCACTACATGAAATTATTTATTATATTGGATTATGTATAGTGACTTACAGATAACATGCACATTTAGTATTGTTCTCATTTTCCATTGTATACCATTGTCAGTCAACATGAAATCGCATGTATAAGTGCCATTATCTTTATCATACACAGAACGCAGCACTAGTTTATCATGGTAGAACTGTAGGCCAGGTCTTTTCTTTTTAAGTTTTACTTGGACTCCATTCTACAAGAAGATAAAAATGAACAACTCAAATATTATGATAGGTTGAAATGTACAAATTCACAAATTCTCCAGATATTTCATAGCAATTGGTAATCTGAATTATAAAACTATAATGATTATCAGTCATGAAGGGTGCGATTAAAGAATTTGGATGAAAAAAAGGAGTTTTAATTTGGTTTTCTTCCTGTAATAGTCTTCCCTATACCAACACACTCCAGATATGTGGTATTCCAGTTCATATGAATCCCATTTTGGTTTTGACCATGCTGGCTGGGAACTGTACAAATTGTGATCCATTATAACCAAAGAGTGCCAGATTGTGAAATTCTGTTCTACATGAAACCAGATCCTACAACCTTTCCCATCCCACCTTTCCAACAGCAATTAGCAATAACACTTAGACTTATATGCACTTCACAGAGCTTTACAGCCCTCTCTAAGCAAGGTCGCCATATTGCCCCCAACAAACTGTGTCCTCATTTTACTGACTTCAGAAAGATAGAAGACTGAGTCTGTCTTGAGCTGGTGAGGATCGAATTTCTAGCAGGTGAAAGAATTAGCCTGCAAAACTGCATTCTAACCACTACACCACCATGCCTCTTAAAATGAAATTAAAATTAAAACTAAAGGGCTTTGTATTTGCCCATCCAGTAGTAGCACCTATAGTACCTGACCTTGGCTAATCTTGAATGTACATCCAACTATTCACAAGATCCAAAGTTGCTGAGGTTTTCAAGAAACCAGGGAATGTTAGGCTAAAAGGTTAAACTGGAGATCAAAGAAAATATTCCAGTAGAAGTAGTGACAATCTCTCTATAATTTTTCAAACGAATCAAAGCTATTTATCGTGAAATGCACAGCAACTGAATGGATTCAAAGGAGTTGTTACCTTAAAAGAAACTTACTTTGTACCATTTCACTGATGATTGTTGAAAATTAGAGTAACAGTTTTTTCCTGGGCAACCAATGGATGTTCCTTGGTCCACAAAGAGGTAAATGTCATTTATGTTGTTAACTGAACAATTAGCCATAATTTTTGTTTGAACAGTTATTAAAATATTGACACATGGTGATATGTTATCCCTGTGTGACACAAAAAGAAATGTCAGATGAAATTATCCAGAGACTAATTTTGTGCAGGAAGAGAAAAAACAAATTGAATATATTGTTGAACCTGAAATGTAGAGTGGGACCTTAGTACTCACTGTTAATTGGTTCCAGAAGGTGTAATGAATACCAAAACAAATTTTTCCATATGGAATAATGTTGTGAGTCTCACGGCAGCTGACGCTGACAAGTTCTAGCTTGTGATGTATCAAACAACCAATAAGTACCGACAATATTTTCATGTTGAAATGCATTGAGTACCAAATTTGATGAGTTCCAAAGCAGTTGAGTACCAAAGTAACACTGTATTATTAAAATATTTGAAAACAGTTATATTTATAATGTCCCAGTATATCCTAAGATTGTAGAGGGGATTTTATTTATGGAATAAATTGACACAGAGGTTTGTAGATTTTACATGGCACAAAACGGTATGGAAAATGTGGCCCTCCCAGTTGCTTGAGTAAAAATTTCTGTTCACTATCATTGGATAGTTTTATATCCTGGCTTATTTTTATCTTGTTCCAGAATTATATTATACAGTATCATATCATTCATAAAGTTATATGGCTATGATCACACTACATAACATACATACTCTTAATAGCTTAATCGCTTCTATTCTTTTTCTGAATTATGATTAATATAAAATGTTATCCACATAAAAAACATATTTTACAAATAATTAGTTGTAGATCATATCAGATTAAAATAAAAAGCCTGACTGCTATTTATTGTAGAGGTTTCACCTATTGGCATAGTTAAAATGATTAAATAATTTAACATGTCTTTATTTATTTGTTCATTCATTTTATTATTTATTTATTCGTCAAATTTATATAGCTACTCCTGTCACCCAAAGGACTCTAGGTGGCATTGGAGGATATGATCTATCCCAATTATTACCATTAATTTCCAGTTCTTTTGGATAAAAATAATTTCATGCCTAAATCACTTCTTCTATCACCACCATCCACAAATTGTATCCGAAATAATTAAGAAATAATTGTTGGGATGGTAAAATATGAGCAAATTAGAAGCTCATTTGCACAGCACAACCAACCTTTTCATACAGATGTATATTCCAGAATGTTCGGGTTTTATTGGGTTAAACCAAAGTGAATTCCCCAAAGGAGTAGGATTGGCAGTTTTATCACTGAGGATCACAGTGGCTCCTCCATCACTGGATTGCCGGAACCACATGACATGATTTTCATAAAAAGGAGAATGGTTGTAAATTGATGTAGTGTCTTCAGATGGCAAGTCACATGAGACAATAAATTTGTGGTTGCTGATGGCTCTATACCTCACATTGGTATGCTTTTTAAGGCAATCTGAAAAGAATAAAAGAAGTCAGTACTATTTTTTTAAATGACATTTTAGTTATTATATGTCTCCAGGAACATATGTGGCCCTTAGCTTTTGAGAAGCAATTGGGTTCTCAACTAGTAACAATAAGGCATAAGATTTGCCAGTGTGTGATATTTGCTAGCACTAGTTCTACAGCCATGAATAAGATAACAAGCTGCATTCCTTAGATCCTCTCAAACAACTTGAAAACAAGCCACGAAGACCTCTAATATCAAAACCTTATTTGATGACCCGGGGCATGGCACAAAGGCAATACAACCAGAGTTCTTTTATTAGCTCCAACTTTGCCCACAATGACCCGGTTATCTTCTGGTCTGGAGAAAAACTCTCCCACGAACCTGCACCAGCTTTTGGCTGCAGATATTCCAGTCCAAACTGAAAACTTTAAACTATAAATCCAGCAAGGCAAAATAAGGTAATAAATCCAGCAGAGCGAGATATGGAATTCCAGAAATGAAGTAACAGTGCAGTAAACCAGTTGGGAGGATGCTAGGAACTCAGATAACTGCAGCCAACACAATATAAACTCAATGTTTGTTCCCAACAATTGTTCCTCTCTTTAAACTTCATCCAAAGGTGTGCCTTGTGAAGGGAACCAGGACCCTTTCCTCCTTCGTAAGTCTTGCAACTCATCATGTTGCTCTCTTCTCCGTTCTGCCCTGCATACCCTAGGATGAAGAGGGGGTAGGCCTTGGTCTTTCTCTGAACCCCTTCTCCCTTGTTCTACCTCTTCCCTGCTCTGCCCAGCCTGACTTTGCCCTTCCCCAGTTTCCTCCACAGCCAATGGAGCTACTCTCCCACTCTGTCAGCTGATTGTCTTCCTCCTCGGATTCAGGTTCAGATGGGGCATGACACATTGAGAACATTGTATGTCCCAAGCATCCATAGGTCATAAATAGCAGAAGTTCATTTCTCTCACTTTACTTGAAAAGAAAAGAAAATGCTTACACACACACACACACACACACACGTCTTATTTCATATTGAGTGAATTTGGCAGCACATAAAAGGGGGGAAACCTGATTCAGCCCCCTCCCTCCCAATTCCTATAAGGGGAAGCCTAAAAGCTAGCATCTGCCTGGTAGATCTGAAGAGATTTTTTAAAAAAACTGGTACCAAAAGATGAATTAAGGCCAATGTTCAAGCAAATGAGGAAATGGACTCCCCACAAACTATACAGCATAGCACCATTTCAAAGAAAATTCTGCAGTTTAAAATATACCACAACTATGTCAGAAAAAAAGGGGTGAGTTGTTAAAAACAGATGTTGGACTAAGATTGCAGAGTCTTTACCTGATTCAGCATTAGTTCAAAGATTCCATAGATTCAACATATATTAAAGACATATTGATTTTCAGTATGTCTTTAATATGCATTGAATCTGTTCTGTATAACTTGGAAGGTTCCAAGTAGTTAATTCTGATTGGCCAAAAAGGCCAATAGTGGATTGGTTCATTAGTCAATGTCCTGTGGTCTAAGCCAGGCCACCAGACATAGCTCCTGGCCAGGCTTTCTATTTTAAACTAATGCCTGGGTGGCCCTCAATGTCACATGCCGAACACCTTCTCTTGAAGTTTGGATGGAATCACCACCCGCATCTCCTCCACAACAACACACCCTTTTGTATTGACAGTTCAGTTTCTGTCTAGTCGAAAAGGTTTAAAAGTTTTTTCAGGTTGCCTTCGGCCAAGCCTTTTTACCTACCAGTCAAAAACGCGCGCAGTCAATGGCTCTGGCGACATCATCCACAGTCCATGGAAGTTCAGGCAGGTTTCTAGTTGTAGGGTGGCGGTGGCAGGAGCTGGGTCATCCTCAAAAAACTGGTAAAGGGTGTTGGCTTAAAATGCGTCTGCATGGGCAATTTGTTCCGTGGTCGATGCAGCAATGTGTATGAATATAGTGGCAGAATTCTGACCACCTAGTCATCTGTTGGGGATTAAGAAGTGTTTTGGTGTGGGTTTATTCCCAGCCAAACCATCCCCTGTAAATGGTTTTATGGTCAGTCACAAAGAAGCAATGATCTACCGTAAGGTTATTCATGAAGAGCGTTTTATTCAGTGGACAATTGCCAGGCTTCTTCTGTCTAGTTGGCTATATGTTGCGTTCCGGTTTGGAGAGCGTGTTTGAATAAAAAGTGATGGTGCCTCTCTCCCCGTCAGGTAATTGGTAGGCTCAGGATGGCAGCTGACTCCGAATGGTGAAGTGTGCAGGTGACCGTCAGTTGAGAAGTGCCGGGTAAATGTATGTGAATACTGGAGGCGCAGGTGGGACGAGGCAGCTCGCATTGTGTTGAAGGATGATCGTCGCGCGCCTGTGGTAACTTGGTTGGAGCATTATGGGAAATTTGGTATTTACTAAAACTGGGAATAAGCACTGAGGTGTCTGAGGTTAACAGTTCTTTTATAATTTTGAAAAGGCCTTCTTGTTCTTTGTTAGCCCAAGTCCAAACAGTATTTTTATCTAGCAACACGGTGTGCCAAATGTTCTGCTATCGTTGCTTTGTGGGGAGAATAACATTATAAAAATAATTGATCAGATCTAAGAATGTCTGTAATGTCCACTTTTTATTTCTAGTGTCTGGGTGCATTCTTTAATTGCTTGCTGTTGGGTGGATACCTTGTTCGTCAATCAAATATCCTAAAAATTCGACATGGTAACAGTGGCCAGCAGCCATTTTTCTTTTTTAATGCTTTCAGGCCGGAATACTCTGAATTTGTAGCACTTCCCTTAGTCTAAGGTCTAATTGAGGGTACGTTTTTTTCATCAATTAGCGACACCATCAAAGTTATGGATACGACACTTTACATCTAAAGTCTTCGGGCACGACCTGTTGACTTTGGCCTTTGGAGAACGGTGTCTGGGAGAGCTTGGCCGAACACGACTGGACAATGCCCGAATTGAAGTCTGTTACCATTTGAACGCCCCTCTATGTGTTACTAACTAATTGTATATGTGCCTCGTCTGGTTTATGAGGGTCCATACTGGAAGTTGCTGATACGCCTGGGCCCAATCGAGTTTAGCAAAAAAATTTCCTGCCCCAAGTGAGTGCAGTAAAATGCTGCACAACTGGTACTTGGCTATTAGCGCTTGCTGTAGCGCATGGTTCAGGGTAAGACCTGTGTAAATCTCACAGATGCCCACGAGATCCATGCTGGTTGTTACCAGGTGTTACTATTGGAGTCTACCCACTTTGCTGTTATCAATTGTTTCTAGTGACCTCCGTGTGCTAGGTCCAATTCATATTATTGTCATTGACTATCTCTTTATGGGTTTTAATGGCAAGGGACCCGTCTGGCTTTTTACTCTTCTTTTTGGTGCATTTGGGGATCTAAGGCTAAGGATATTGGGTTCCCCAGTACCTGCCTAGATGTGTCCAATCCGAAGATGTCCTGAATTCGTGTAGCAGGTTCTCTTCCCAATCGCTCGCGACTATTCAGCTCACATCCGGTCAATTCCCGGATGCCCAAGTGTGCGTGATTACCATTCGATGCCCAGAAAGCTGGGGATGGTCTTCAGTCAACTATAAAGTCCACATGGCAGGACTACTCAGTGTGTTGTTAGTTGTAGTCTAACTTTAGAAGTGCACCAGACGCTACGCACGGGAATCCTATTTCCCTGGTACACTCGTTGGGAGATATATATTTTTTGTTTTTGAGTTCGTTTGTCCCTGATGTTTGGGATTCAGATACGTTGCTAATTGTGTTCCACGTTATACCATGATTCGACATGATAAAGATCCTGAGTCGACCTCCATCTTACAAGGGCTTCTTCAATGGATTCACACATTCTGACCTTTTTCCCACTTTCGTCTGTGCGCTTCCTAATAGTGACAAGTTCTCTGATGTGTGTTTCCTTAGGTTGCTGGTTCCCTGCTGTGCTCCCATTTTCTGTCAGCTTGCTTGAGTCAGTTCTTGTAGGGAATTACGCGCGTCTGCTAGGGCTGCTTGTTTTCCTTCAACTTTGCGCATGACTCTTTCCCTATGTCCTCTTTGTTGCAAGCCCGACAGATAGCATCAAGAAACCTGCACATCGGCTCGGGGGTGGTTTCCACTGCACCAGCGCATTCCCGCCAATTTTTCTTTCACATTTCGCGGCCATTTTGTTGATTTTGGCGTAAGGCGGTGGACCTCATCGTCATCTTCTTCAGATGTCTGATGATTTGTCTAGGTCTCTCGTGGTAGTGTGGTTGTGGCAGCTTGCTTCCTTCCTCTGACAGAGTTCTTTCCTTTGGAGAGGCTGTCCATGTCAGCAATGGGTTCATCTTATCTTCGATTGTGGCCACTAGATTTCTTTTGTCGGCTTCCGCGGGTTGCATTCCGCGATTGCCTCTTCCACCGTTTAGTGTTAGGTCTGTTTAAGAGTTTGCTTTGTAGGTAGAGTCCTTAAGACCTAACACGACACGATCTCGCATTGCCTCGTCCACTAATTTTGGAAATTCACAGGCTCCTCCAATATGGCAGCAGAGCTGCCACGAAAATCAGCAATGGTTTCGTCTTCCTCTAGTCCTTTCTTATCTATAGAGTTTCTATGTGTCTTGTATGAGGTTGAGACAACCGGGCACGTAGTTGAGCTTCAGCATTCGGTTAAGCTCAGACAGGTCATTTGTTTTCAAGCGTCTCTGGCCGCCAATGCCTTTGCCATCTTAAATACGAGCTGGACCCGCAATGTGTTAGGAAGACAGCCCTTGTTCGCTGATCAGAAATGTTCGTTCCATTTCATTGCTCTCAGAAACACTCAGTAGAGCGATCAATATTAAACTACCTCCAATCTTACCTCATTGGGGTTACAATGGTGCGGGCGGCGGCATATTACCAAGCATCTTGTCTCAGTGTGGTTTGTTCTCGTCACCGCGTTCTCACCGTCTCAGCTCAACGACGATCACATTCCTCTCGTCGCCAGGTTCCGTCTGGAAAAGAAGCACGAGAGACACGGTTTCCAACTAACAACTCTTTATATTTAGGTTAGAACAGCAAACACTAATCGGAATACTTGTGGCTCAAGCCGCGTGCAGCCTTTATATTATTAGAATGTCTTGCCTGCCTGGCTTGTTAGCCAAGACACTTATTTTAATCTTGCGCCTTTGAGCGGCTTCTTGATTGGTTCC
>BHFT01063512.1:0-27154 GCA_004320025.1 Laticauda laticaudata
GAGTGAGGGAGCCTCCCCCAACCCAACAAGGGTCAATTTAGTGACCAATCCAGATTACAGATGTGACCACATGACATTGACTACATTTCCCAGGATGCCTTCATGACATTTACCATGATGCATTCCCTTAAGGGGAAAGCTCACAATTCCTAACTAATGATCCCAAATCCCATTAACTCTAAACTGTCTAGACAGCACAAGACACAAGGAGAGGTTTTTCCTGAACGCCATCCCTGTGCTAAACAAATAATTCCCTTTATACTGTCCAACTATTTACTAAGTCTGCACTAAGATTACTATTAAACTTCTCATCACTCCTTATCCTCCCACTTGTGACTGTATGACCGTAATTTTGTCACTTGTATCCTAACAATTTATATTGACTGTTTCCTAGTATGAATTGATTGCTTATCAATTCATAGTACCCTATGACTATCATTAAGTTGATTCTTGACTCTTGATGAATGTATCTCTTCTTTTTATGTACATTGAGAGCATCTGCACCAATCCTTGTGTGTCCAATCACACTTGGCCAATAAAAAAGAATTCTCTCTCTCTCTCTCTCTCTCTCTCTCTATCTCTCTATCTATCTATCTAGTGCCCATAGAGCTGCCCACTGACCATGGAAGCTCCTGGCGGCTCCCTTTCCATGTTTATGGATTAATGGTGTATTAATCACCATTTTGAAGATAACTAAAGAACAAGAGTTAAAAAAAAAAGAGTCAACCCACCAAAATTGTTCCAGATGCACCAGTTCTTTGCTAATTACCAAGTCTGGAAAGATGAAACAGGGCTTTGTCTTAGGAGAGGGGAGACTTTTATTTCTGCCAGTGAGGTAAACAAACATGCTTGGTTGGTAGTCATTATTTACAAGAATAAATTAAATCAGTTTTACACTTAGACATTGATGTGAAGCCCATATTATCTTGCCATTCTTTGAAGATCTCAGTAACTTTCTTTTGGAAGCTCCCACTGTTTTTCCACGCTTTCTTGTTTAAGAGGGGCATCTTAGTTTGGGAGGGGGGCTGCTGGGGGAATAAAGGAAGGACCACCCCATAAGGAGGCAGGCGAGGTTTCCAGTTTTCAGCCCCATACCCTGGGCCCACAAGCAGTCTTGGCCCTTCAGCTCCCAATGTTTGGGAAACATTGCAGGCCCTTCGTGTTCATGTGCATGAAGATTTTGATTCTGATTAGTTTTAATGATTGCTCACTTGTCCAATACACAGAATCTATGATTGAGAAGTGTATAAGTGGGGTGTTCGTAAATTAAAACACTCTTTTAGCATAGTTTTTTCAGCACAGTAACACTTTAGAATGCCAAAGATCTATGGGAAAGAGCTGTAAGAGACAATATAGTTGCTTGAGTTGAAATTTAAAGATTCAAGATTAAATTTAAATCTAAAATTAAAATAAAGGATAAAATATAAAATATTTATCAAATAAAATTTAAAAACTCTTATAAAGGGAGAAAAGATCTACAAACTGCACTATAGGGGATAATAACGGGCAGATGATTCCAGCTTATTCATAAATTGGCAGTTTTGATCTATTACAAAAACATTGCATTAAATTTTTGAAACAGAAAATTGTAATCTCGTGCCATCATGAAACGGCATGCATGGAACATGCCAGATGAACCATAAGTGTTAGGGACCACACCAAAGAAGGAGCAACTCCTGGTTCCTGCCAGCCGACATTCTTTGGCAGATAGGACCACCAACATGTGCAACCAACCCACTGGATCAAAATGAATGGCAAGAAAACAATGGGGAGAAAATGCTCCATGGCCTGAGACCTGGAAAGCTTTAAAAGTGATAACCACTTGGAATTGCATCTGGAAGTATCTTGGTAGCAAATGCAGCTCTGCCAGCAGTGGTGTGTGCTACATGTGTGGAATATGCGGCAACTTTTACTACCCAAACATGCAGCCACATTTTGCAACAGTTGAAGCTTCTGGATGCTTTTCAGGAGGAGATGCAAGTAGCACCTGCTGTGGTAATCCAGAGGGAAAATCCCAAGGGCATGACTGACTGTGAAAGGAGCCTCCGGATCCAGGGATGGGTGCAGCTGGTGTGCCACCCAAAAGTATGCAAAGGCTCCTGGCCATATGTGTCACCTGCTCTTCTAGCAGAAGCCTGCCTTACCTGGTTAATGCAAACTCCCTTCAAGAGAATCTATAGGGGGCTTTTTAGACATATCAGAAAGTCAGTGGGATAGAGTAGACCCAGGAAGAGGCGGGATGGAGCCTCTGTCCTGGGTGACTCTGGGCCAGTCTGGTCTCTCAGCCAGCCTATCTCCCAGGGCTGTTGAAGGAGAAAGTTGGAGGAAGTATCTATGTTGCCTTGAGCATATATCTAATAACACTTATAATAAATAAAAACAAATATGTTACAGTTCTTGATGACATTTCATATAAAATTTGAGGACGTGAGAAATTTTTCTTTTGTTGAACTTAGCTGGACAATCAAACAAGGATTATATTTAATGCAATTGAAGACAGTGAATGGCTCCAGGCAGACAGATTGGGAGCACATGAATTCTCTTACGTTTTAACCAAGTTAGTAGTTTTTACGTTGAAGTTCCTGACTGAATCTTTTCATCAAGCATCAAAACCCCAGCTTGCACCAGCTTATGAAATGCCCTCCATTGTTGTTAATAGACTTTAACTGCACCAGCCCTTTGTTCCTCATCAATCTCAATGTAGAGGCAATTCTTTCCTGTCATGGCTGAAGTGCTAAAGAAAACTCCCTTTAAAGCTTTGAAAATCTGCTACCTTAGAGATACCATCTTTTGCCTGGAGCAGAGGAATTAGGCAAGGGTGGGATTCAAATTTTTTACAACCGGTTCTGTGGGCGTGGCTTAGTTGGTGGGTGTGGCTTGGTGGTCATGTGATTGGGTTAACGTGGCTTGGTGGTCATATTATTGGCTAGGCGTGGCCAACTCAATATCATTGAGGCACGCATCTCTTCGCCTGGCCTCTCATGACTGTGGGGATGCTGCAACGGTCGTAAGTGTGAAAAATAGTCATAAGTCACTTTTTTCAGTGCCATTGTAACTTTGAATGGTCACTCCACACAAGCAAAGGACCAGCAAAGGAGGGGAAAAAACTCCAGNCAGTTTCTGTAAGCAACACCAGAATGTTTCCTTCCTGCCTTCCTTACAGGATTAGGCCACTAATTTCTTCCAACAATCGGTTCTCTGAACTTCTTAGAATGTTAACCGGTTCTAGCGAATAGGTGCAAACTGGTAGATTCCCACCCCTGGAATTAGGGAATATTAACACGACCTAAAATAACAGTATAGAATATCATATTCATTTTCACACACACACACATACTCACACACAAACTACAATAAAACTCCAAATAAAAGCTATGAGGCTTTTTTTAAAAAGCATTAAAATTATGAGCAACTTCTCTCTGCCCAGAATTCAAAGAGCATTTTAAATCTCACCTCCCCAAGAACTATGCCCAGGTGAGAATGTTCCATACATGGATTTGTCTGATCCAAGTTAGGACAATGCTATGTACAAGAAAAAAATCACTGTGTAAATGGTGTAACTTGCATGATCACATCATGCCTCCTGTGGGCCCAGGAGCAGAGCTGTCCTTTACTGCAACCAGGCAGGAGAGAGTGAGTTGGCGGCAGTGCTCCAAACTCTAGGCAGCTTGTATCACAACCTACTACGTGGTTTGAAGAATACTTTGAGCACAATGGCCTAGAGCAAAGTATTTTACTTGGCAAGGAAACTTGGGAGGGGGGTGTTATGGGGAAAGGGAAAAGAAGCGCCATTCTCCTTGGCCTGGCTGCTTATCCTAATTTGCAATTCAGCATTGGCCAGCTTATGTTCCAGCACAGCAACTGCCTTCGTGAAACAGGAATAGGGAAATTCCCTAAAGAATGGTCTCTCCTGGATCCTAAACCTGAGCAGAAGAAGGCCAGAGGGATGTAGTTGCTGTGGCTTCACCTGGAGAAGTTGTCTTTATGCATATTAAATATTATTTCTCAAGCTATCCAAAGGAAAAGGCCAGGAATTCTTATGAGTGTCTGAGCTAGTTTCATAACCTAGAGGCATTTTCCTCTTTGTCTAAAGAATTTACTTTTTTTCTTCTTCTATTCTAATTGTAGGAAAGTTTTATTTTTCCTTATTGTATTGCACAATAGTGAACTTTCAGCCCACATTTACTTGATTTATAAAATTAAATTAGCTTTCATGCATTAGCCACAATGATATTCAAAGCCCCAGGTTTACTTAAGGTTTACTCTGTGGCTCCTGATTAAATAAACCTAAAGTATGCAAGTTGTAAAGACGGTGCCAAAGGGGATGTTTTTTCAAGCAAATATCTATATATTCAAGCCACCAAGAATAAACAAAATAGATACTGTAATTTTCTTTGCTGCCAAATCTCAAGCAAAGTGGTATTGATTTTGTCCATGCATACTTTCCCAGATTATTCTGAACAGCATTGTAAATGCGTCACATTCTTTCAGTCTTTCCAGCAAAATCCGCCAGTCTTTTTCTTTATGTTTTCATCAAAAACACGTTTTCTATGGCCTATTTAAATGGTAGCTTTAAAATCAGTTCCCCTGATTGGAACCACACCGTTTAAAGGCTTTTCCAAGGTCAAGGAGAGAAGGTTGCCTGGGCCAAGTGGCTGCAGGGCTGCTGGCTAGTGGGACCTGCTGGCTGCTGTGGCTAGGGCCCTCTTGCCTGATCAGGAGCCCCTTTTCCAAGGTTCAGAAAGTCTGAAAAATGTTTCAGAAAGGTTTGAAAAATGTTTCGGTATTCTGTTTGAATGACTGGATTCTCTCCTGTTGGATGGTTGGAACAGTAGAAGGATCAAGACAATCGACAGCCTCAATTCTGTTAAGCCATGAAATTGTCTGACTGGTTTGGGATCAACATTCATCTCTAACTACAGTATATCACTAAATGTGCATTTATTGGTGCAGCTGAATTTTGCCCTGCCCTTGAGTGCCTTGGCTGTGTTACCCTAGTCTGATTGTGTGTCTTTGGCCCTTGGCTTTACACTGGCCTCTTCTCCATCATCCCACATGTCTGATCCTCGGGAACGGTTGGTCTCAGAGTCACAGGTGTCGCTGTTTGATGGTGTCATTTGCTTCAAGTTTTTGGCAATAATTAGCTGGTGGTGATTTTGTAAATGATATTTTTTGGAGATTGCACTTAAGGTGCTTATTATTATTTCTACTACCTTTGCTTTCTTTTGCCTTCTCTATTTGTGTTTTGTGGTTTTCTCCAGTTCTTTCTCTTCTATGCTGCTCTCTCCAATTACTGCAACTTCCACTGTCCAGACTTCTTTTGTTTTTCTTGTAAACAAGTATTAAGTCTGGGGTATTGTGCGGCAGATACTTTTCTGGTTGAATTCTAAAGCCCTAGGACACTTTAGCTACTTAATTTTCTATTACTATTGTATGGTTCTGTCAGCTCTTGCTTGCAGGCAAATGATATTTGTTGCAAACATTCTAATGCACCCTTGTTGCTCTTTATTATGCCATTGTTTGTAGTCAGTTTCAGCATTCTTTTTAAAGTATCTGACTAGGCAGTCCACTCTTTCTGTAGCGTCTCTGCAGAGAGGGCATTTGCTGTCCATTGCTGTCTTCTTAAGAGATAACAAGAAGAAGTGGCAATGGCTAAGAGCCAGAAAGTTGAAGAAAGACACAGAGAAGCGAATTCTAACTGCACCAGACCAAGCCTTAAGAGCAAATGCATACTCTCCTCCAGCTCCCTTGCAAACATGGGCCGGCTGCAGAACTGGCATCTCTTCCTGTTCTTACTGTGGTGGCCACAAGAAGAGCCTACAAAGGACGTCCGAGCTAAGGCCTTTCCAGCCCATGAAGGACCTCTCCATCTGCCCCATTGTTGGTCTTGCTTGAGAGTTGCTGGAATCAGGAACCAAGGCCGGATCTCCTCTCTTTCTCTGCCTTCAGAGGGGAAAGCTGAGCTGCTGGAGGTCCTCAGGGACCCCAGATTGCGGCTACCTTCAGCTGAATGAACACTCAGTGTCTGTAGAACACTCAGTGTCTTCTCCACGTGGGATGGCTAAGAAGAGATCTCAGGCTTCAGTTGCAGGGCTTTTCAAAGCCTTTTATCTCGCTCGGGGTTTGACAGGGAGACCTTTTTCAGGCACTGCTGCTTTCCACAAAGAAGTGGGACAGCAGGTAGCCAGGGAGGGCTGTGTGTGTGTGTGTCCGTGGGTGTGGCACGTTCATGGGGGTCCTGTCCATGCACACACAAGCTCGGGGCAAGGACACTCTTCCACCCTCAGGCTGCTTGGAGGGGCTGCTTCCCTTCAGGGACCTTGGGGACTGCATGGCTCTTCTGGCTCTCCCCAAGCCCAGGAAGTCTGCTGGTGACTTGAGAAGAAGGAGGTTGCTCTCCTCTCACATCTCTTCCCCCCACTGTCCAAGTTGCCTTTGGGGAGTTCCCTCCCAGTAATACTTGGTCCGTTTTATTTCAGGCTCCCAGAGGACTCTGTTCTCCAGCCGCACGTAGCTGGGTCCGGGCAGGGGTTTCCATGGGGGAGACTCCAATGTTGCCCCCAAGTGGGCAATTCCTTCCTTGAGTGGCATGGCTGCTTTGCCTCATGGGCTCTGTTCTGTATGGAACTTAGTAGGTTACAAGTCCCTCGTTCTGATTGGCTGAAAAGGCCACTTACAGATTGGTTGATTAAGAACGGGAACAGTTAAATGAGTGTCATTGGCCACAAGCTGAAGGCAAGCTGCTATATAAAGGGCTGCCGCAGCTTGAGCTATATTCCGTATCTTTTGCCTTGCGAGTTAAATAAAATAGTTGTTGTTTGGAACCCGGTCTCACGCGCTTCTTTCAAAGAAATGGGAGAGACCTCTCTCTAACATAGACAACAGAACCTGCAAAAAAGACAATTCTAACTGAACAAAAAGAGCACTCAGTTCAAGAGAGCCGCCAAAGAAAGAATCCGGGAGCAGGAGAGCGAAGCGAGCCTTCTGGAAGGAGGCAGCAGCCAGCTCAACCCACCGGTCCAAAACCAGGAGGAGCGGCGAGCCATATAACAGGCCTGAGAGACTCGGCGGAGCAGCCATATGGCCGATTCACCATCCAGGTATTCCTGGAGAAGCGACGAAGAAACAGTGATCCCATCTTGAACTGACTAGATTAGACCAGCGCTGTGACTGAGCTGCGCAGGTACTAGGACTAGATAAAAGCCCCACTTACCTGCGTGACTACTACCGCATATGGAGCTAAACTAAGGGGGAGGGTGTTCTGTATGGACTATTAGTAGGTTCCCAAGTCCCTCTTTTGATGGCCAAAAAGGCCACTTACGGATTGGTTAATTAAGAACCAATCCGGGAAGCCCGCCAAAACGGCAGGAACAAGTAAATGAGGTGTCAATTGGCCACAAGCTGAAGGCAAGGCACTATAAAGGGCTGCCGCGGCTTGGGCTATATGTCCATATCTTTTGCCTTGAGAGTCAAATAAAAATAGTTGTTGTTGATATCTTCCGGTCCACGCACTTGCTTTCCAGATGGAACTCCTTTGACAGAGAGCCTCCTTGAAAGTGGCTGCTGAATGCCCCATCCTTTCAGAAGAGAATCGGGGGGGGGGGGCATCTGAACTCTCTTGCATCGATTGTAAAACCTGTTGTGGTCCTTTGTGTTTCCCTTGGAATATATATCTGAGGTGTGTTTAAAAGTCTTGATGTCCTTTCTCGTATTCTTTGCTGGCATTTTTTTTGCTTTTTCTTTCCCAGAGATGAGATAAACAGGGCAGCAGGACTTAGGGATGTCAGAGAGGCCTCTGTGCAGGTCCTCAGCCAGGACTTGGTTTGCCGGGAGAATCCCCACAAAAGAGGAGCCAAAGCCAAATGTTGGTGGCCCAAGGATACAATGACCTCTTCTGGGCTCCGTTGAGCGGGAAAATGGATGTGTGATGAATGCCACCCCCATGCCCCGCGCGGGCGGCCCTGCCATCTGATCAAGGTCACTTGGTGGGTGGTGCAAGTGCCTGCCAAGACAGGAAGAAAAAGAAGCGGCCTGCTTACCTCCTCTCACCCTGGGCTATGGGGGAGGGGAAGGGGGGGCAGGAAATGACAGCAGAACCACCACGGCTCCTCCAGCGGCTAGGTTGCGGTAGGCAGAGCCCAGCCAACCTACTCCATTCCTTCTCTCTGCCAGCCATCGGTGGTGGCTCCTGGCCTCCGCATTCCTGAGAAGCCCCCCCTCCCTGCCTCTTGCTTTGTAGTGCAGTGGTCACCAACTGGTGGTCCATGAGAAAATTTAGGTAAGTCTGCAGAAAAATCATTTGCATTTTTTATAACTGGCACTAAACCCGGGTCCTCAAAGCCTGGGCAGGATATGTGCAATGAACGTTTGGTTGCTGCAGAGTTTTCATATTAAACATTCTTGGAAATACTTCTTGCACCTGATTGGCTAAGACGGCGTGCACTGTGATTGGACGGAAAATAGACGTATGATGGTCAGTAAAGAATCTCCCACTCGATTGGCCGAGCTGATCACGGGAGCATTCCAGAAGGCTATCTACCATCGGGTAAACACGGCCCGCAAGCTCTATAAGAAGAGCTTGCCAACGGCATCGCAAGGTCTAGAAATTTATCTCTTTGAATAAAGAGCTGAAAGTTATGCTGGTATCGGGAGAGTGCGCGCTTTTCCCGCACTTTCACACTGGCGACCGAAGGTGGATGCTGAGACAAAAGAAGACCAGTCGGGCACGTGGCACTGAGCTGAACAAACTGACGAGATGGCAGGCAGTAACTCGCCACCGTCAAACCATTCGACGAGGCAACCGAGGACTGGGATCCATCACATCGAGTCGAGTCTCATGTTCCTCGAGAGCACAAACTGAAAGAATGCAGAATGACCACGCAATAAGAGAGCTGTGTTCCTGGCCCCATTGCAGGCCAGCCGTATTCAAGATGGCCAAAGCCAGAAGACGTGAAAGAGATGGCTTGGCCAGACCTAGATCAGCTACTTCAATTAATCACTATGCCCCGGTCCGTTCCAACGATTCGGAGAGCATTCAATTCTACCGATCAGATCAGGAAAGACCGGAGAGAGCAATCGGGATTTGTGGCAGCATGGAGGAACATCGGAGGTGCAATGTGGCTTCCAACATGGATTGAGGCGTCGTGAGAGACCGCGTGGTCCTCGTCTCAGAGACCCTCCGTCTCCAAGAAGACTAAAGGCTCGGACGGACATTAAACGGTTACCGAAGCATTGCTGAAAGCACCGCAGCCAAGACCACGAAGAAATCAAGGGGTCAAGATGCGGCGAAATAACGCAAGGGACCAGCCAACAATGTTGGAGACCAACACATCTCCGAGAAACAACTGAGGTTGTCACAAAGCCACAACAGCACACCACGCAGATGTGAACTCTCAACCCAATACAAAGACGAGGAGGCAGGAGATCCACAGATGCAGGCAGTAGCGAGATTGCGGAGAGGTCATAAGTCAGGTTACTCCCAATGCCGCTGGATCGGCCAGACCCCCAACTCAGAGTGCCAGTGTCCAGTCAGTGCTCCATTCAAAATCCAAGAAAGAAATAACTTAGACCCTTAATTAGAGAAAATTATCCTTTTACTCGAAAGTGAAACGGTAGCAACCAGAGAAACTTCCTGAAACTGAGAAATTAGGCTCGTAAATTCAACATATACAAAGTGATGGAAGTGTTCCCACCCCAAAAGTTCAGATGAAACTTCCAATTAGAAATTGTGAATATGAATCAATGTGGCATCTTCAGGTATGAAATGTAGGCCTCTGTCCGTTGACCTTGGCAATAACTTTGATAACGGGTTGCAGTTTGCGCACAAGAAAAAAGAAAGCTAAGCGAGAAATAGAAACCTTACTCTGCATGTATGCTCCCCCTTTCATTTACAGAAATAATGTAACACGTCCAGCTCACTTCCCAGATTCTTTCCCCGCCCTCACCCTCCCATTTCTTTATGACAGCTTTGAAAGATGCAAAGCGATAGTAAGAAGATCTTGAAGGCTGACATCGCCCTCCTGAAAAACAGGAAAAGCGTCAGTCCAGAACAGAGAGGAGAAAATATAAACACAATAATTAATCATTAGACAGTTACAAAGAATAACATTCCAAGGGCTTATCAGGATACTTGGAATGAATGCTTTGATCAACTTAGGGGCTTTAACATGTTTCATTAACCCATTCGGCTTTGTGAGAAGGGAAAATGTTTCCAGGCTACAAGATACTGGAGCCGACCCTCCATTTGCAGAGTCCAGAATTTCTTTAACTTCAAAATGTTGTCAACCTTCAATACAGTATTGGTATGGGATGGTCAGCTCTGGATAGGTCTAAATCAGAAGTGTCAGGTTTCACAAACTAACATGGAAAACCGGGTGAATTCGTTGAAGAGTTTTCGGTAAGATTCAGCTGACTGTTACAGGAATTTTACTAATCCGTTCAATCAGAAAGGACCAAAACCTATTTAGGCCAAGCTTCTGACTTTTGAGGGTTTGCAGGTATCTGGCGACAGAAAACTTGTCACCTACTTTAATATAATTTCCTGTGGATAATCTTTTCTTTGGTCTGAATTTCATTATGAGCTTGAATGGGCCTCAATCTACTGCTTTACTGTTTTACTGCATTAAGTTTGGAGTTGAAGTTATCCATTCATCCAACGAATGGATGTTAGGCCTTCAACGAGAAGTTCAGGTATGGGTACATAAAATATGTCCACGAACCCACTTTAAGTGGAGTGAATCCATATTACACTATTGTATCGGAGTTGTTTTATGCCACTTCAGAACAAATGGTAGTAAGTCGACCAGTTTATGCTTGTGAAATTTATATAAACATCTAAGATACTGTCTAAACTGCGTTAGTCCTCTCGCAGGCCCCATTGGTTTTGGGGTGGTGGGCGGAGCTTAAGCCCTTGGCGGAGCCTATCACTTCCAGGAACTCTTCCAAAAATTTGAGGTAAATTGGACCCCTCTGTCAGAGATTATCGTTCTGGAATGCCATATAAACCTATAGATATGTTAAATAAACAGTTTAGCCATATTGTCTTTAAGTAACAAGATGGAATTTGGAACAAGGTATGCAATGTACTGTTTGGAAAACAAATCCCGGTTACTAACCCAAATAACCATGTTTCCACGCTTTCGGGTAATTAAATAAACTATCAAGATCCATAGATATTTTCCTTCCAGGGGCTGTTGGTCCAGCCTAAACATTTTTTGTAAGAACTCTGCCGCTTGCACCAGGAGGTCTCTTTGCCGAAGCAACAAATTGGACAGCTTAGCTACATAAAGCTTCAATGTCCTTCTTCAAAGTAAGGCCACCAGATTTGCTGCTTAACAGGTGTAAGGTTTCTCACAAATCCGTGACCATAGCCTCTTTAGACTCATGAGCTTGTTGTAGTATTTGCCCCTCAAGCACCTGTGGCACATACAACTTGGTCCCCACCCAAGCCAAACCATCTCTAAACTGTATAGTCTTTCGAATGAGCCAAAGACCATCAATCAAGTTTGAAAAGCTTCTTTAGTTGTTCGGTTAGGTCATTCAGATAAATCCACTTCTTGTTTCTTCCTTTTGGGTTCTGTGATCATTGGGGCGGTCTAGATGTTTGGTCGAAACAATTGGACTTATCACCTCCCCTGGCGAATACTATTATATTGGGGTAGTCTGGAGAGAGCATCTGCATGAAGTTCTTCCCCCGAATGTACTTTTCAGTGAGAAATTGAACCGCTGAAATACTGGGCCCAGCGAACTTGTTAGGGGACAGCTTCCGAAGGCGTTTTTAAAGGCTCCAAATTTTAGATCAGTCCATACCCTCAAAGGATGTTTGCTCCTTCACAGGAAAATTCTCCAGTCAGTAAGGCCCAACCGAACTGGCAAAAGCTTCTTTTCCAGGCGCCCACCTTCCTCTCGTTTCAAACCAGTTTACGGAAGGTATACCGCACAAGGCTGTAAGGTCCCCTTTTCGTTGAATTTGAAGTAACACCGCTCCAACGGCCACAATCACTCACATTGGCTTGGATCACGAAAGGAGCCCCATAATCCGGGTGCTTTAGTACTGGTTCTGCAGCAAACAGTCGCCTTTTAGCTTTTTTTCAAAAAAGCTGCTTGGCACTCCATGGAACCACTCCAACGGCTTACTCGGGCCTTGTCTTCACCTCCCTTTGTTTTAAGAGATTTGTGATGGCCATTGCTGTCTTAGCAAAATTCGGGATAAATTGCTGGTAAAATTTGCAAATCCCAAGAAGCTATTGAAGTTGTGTTTTCTGGTACGTGGTGGAGCCCATTCCAAACGGCAAACGCACATTCTCTGATCCATTTCTATCCCTCAGATGAAAATGCGCTATCCCAAATAGTCAATTTTTCTCTTGATGAAATTCAGTTTAGTTTAGCAACAACTAAGCGGTCAACACGTTTCTGTAGAACTGACTGCACCATTTCCACATGTTCCATGCCAGAGTTTCCATGTAGATAAGGATATCAATCAAGGATAAACAGAACTCCCCTGTAAAATGTTCATTTGTAACACCTGATTGATCATCTGCATGAATACAAGGGGGCCCCTTGTAAAACCAAAAAGGAAGAACGTTGAATTTGGAAGCAACCCATCAGGCAAGTTAAAAGCAGTCCTCCACATCATTCCCCATTCCTTAATGTCGAATTCAAGAGTTATCATGCTTCTCCAAATCCAACTTCGTGAAAATTTCCCCGGCTGGGTGGCCAACATGTCTCATGCAAAGACACGAGGGGGTACACGTTTTCCATGGAAACAGCGTTTCAAATTTCTGGAGTCCACCCTCACCAAGCGTTGAGCCATCTTTCTTTTCATTGAAACAACCACTGGGGCCGCTACCACACGGGCCTAGAAGATGGATGAAACCACGTTCCAAGATTTTTATCTAAATAAACATGTCTTAGCTCCTCTAATTCCCGTGGTGTCCATTGAAGTACAACTCGTCAGGAGCTTCCACGCCCAGGCAATTTCA
This sequence comes from Laticauda laticaudata, assembly GCA_004320025.1. Lineage (NCBI taxonomy): Eukaryota > Metazoa > Chordata > Lepidosauria > Squamata > Elapidae > Laticauda > Laticauda laticaudata. Next base: position 12,981 of record BHFT01063512.1, read on the forward strand.
ATAGCACCAGTCTGTGACCGATGAGGCCGGGAGCTCATCCGAGGCTTCTTCTCACTGAACAACTTCCTTTAAATCCCAAATACTCCTTTTTGGAATTTTCCTCCTCCCCCTTTCACGGTTTCGTACTCTGTGGAAGCTATTTTCAAATTGGAATCTGAAGCCTAGCTGAGATTCCCCTCATTTTTCGGTCGCTGCTGGTGCGTATGCACAACAACCCCCATTTCTCGCAATTAACTCTGGGGGTTCCATTTCCTGGACCAGGGCAATCCCAGTATTAATGGTGCCTCATCCCAGGGACCACATAAAGCGCAGAGTCTCATCATGTTCTCGCCATGATCATTTCTAAAGGTTTCGTGATAAAACTTGCAAAGGGCAACCTCCAGTCACTGATCCATACTAATGGGCAAAGGAAATGGGCACCTTTAAAAGGTTTTTAGGTTTTAAGTCCATTTTTCCACACTTCGCAATGTTGATTTATCTCACCTTGTGCAACCCAAGAATCTAATAGGCTAGCATTTTCCCTTCGACCTTGAATTGGATACCCTCAACTTCACGGAATGGTCATAGGGCCCCACGCTTGGAACTCACCGGAAGTCGTCTTCCGATGTCGAAATCATCCTCTCAAGGGGTAACCGGTGTCCTGACTCTTCTTCCTGTGGAAGGGGCGACCTCTGCCTGTCTCTTTCGACTTTAGTGCTGCTTCACGAGCTTCGCTGGAGATTTTTCAGGTTTCTTCCCTTCCTTTGGCGCCACTTAATTCGCCTTTGGTTTCCAGCTGGACTTTGCAGTTCACAGCTCCGTACCTTCGCTTCCACATGAAACAGGCAAAGGGTTGGGTCTGCCTCACTCACCTCCCCCCTGAGTTTGGGAATCTCTTGAGAACCGTGGGGGGGAAGGTTTGCTCCACCCAGAACTCCCCGCCATCTGCTTCGCGTTAAATCAATTTCCACTTCTTCTTCCAGCAAGTAACCACATCTGCCAAGGTCATTTGGTATCCTTTAGCATGCAATACTCTTGGTACCATACTTCGTTTAAACACTTTAATGCTTCATCAGAGCTTCCCTGGGAGACCAACCTCAGATATGACCTGCTAATGTCCTAAATTATTGGGTGTAAGTCAGCCACTGACCTCCGCCCCTATTTAATGGTCTTCATCTGATCCGGACCTTGCACCTGCCAATAGGTTCCTCAAAATCTAGCTCGTCATAACAGTCTGAAAGGTTATATATTTAATCAACTGGGGACATTATCATTATGCAGGGTCCACCAATCCACTCTGCAGCTGTTTTTACCCTTCAGAGGCCTGGTAAACGCATCTCCATTTGCTTGTGCTTCTGAGGAAAATCTCACCCGTATTCTTCCCAATAGCTCCAACTTGGGCCTCGGAAAAATCCCAAAGTTTTGGGGACTCCCCCCGTATTCTAACTTACTAGAGCCTAAGGACTCTACGCTTTCTAGGAAATTAGACCCCCCCACTGAGGGCCCCGGGGCTGCTGCTGGAATCGGGTTGATTATGGGAGAGGGGGCTGCTCTGCTTCTTCTAGCTGGGGCTACTCCAACATTCCCCTTCATACCTTTGTGCAGCTTGGGTTTGTTCAAAGGCTTCATTAAGGAGTGTCCTGGCTTGATCCAGTAACGAGTTCTCTCTTTCCTCTCTTTGCCGCATGGCCCTCTTTTCCATGCCGGCGATGGTAGTTGATCCGGGGGGGCGGGCGGTGCTCCTTTTCTGGATCTTTCCCAGCTCAAACCCACTGACCATCTGGGCTTCATAGCTGGATCCTCTTCCAGACTGAGCTCTGCTAACAATTGGGCTTCCTGTACCAAAGCAAAGAATCTTGCCTCCAATGGCTCTCCAGATCTTCCTGGTCACTAGTTGAAGATGACATGATGTTCAGGCACCCCTCAAGAAAAATTGGTGTTTTTCTCGCGGTTGGCCTGAGAAAAGCAGATTCAGAAATAATGTCAGGCAGTGCTCCATTCAAGAATCTCAAGAAAGAAATACTTAGACTCTTTAATTTAGAGAAAAGTTATCTTTTTACTTGGAAAGTGAATTGTAGCAACCAGAGAATTCTGAAATCCTGAGAAAATTAGGCCTCATCATCAACCTGAAGATGCCCCACATGAGTCATATTCACAATTTCTAATTGGAAGTTTCATCTGAACTATTGGGGGTGGAACACTTCCATCACTTTGTATATTGTTGATTACGAGCCTAATTTCTCAGAATTCAGAATTCTCTGGTTGCCTTAACCACTTTACACTTTCAGTAAAAGATAACTTTTTTAAATTAAAGAGTCTAAGGTATTTCTTTCTGGATTTTGAATGGAGCAGCTGCCTGACATTATTCTGAATCTGCTTCTACCACCCACCCGAGAAAAACCACCCAATTTCTTCCGAGGGGGCCTGAACATCAATGTCATCTTCAACTAAAGTGACCAGAAGATCCTGGAGCCATTGGAGGGCAAGATTTCTTTGCTGGTACAGGAAGCCCAATTTGTTAGCAAGCTCAGTCTGGAAGAGGAATCCAGCTATGAAGCCCAAGACGGTCAGTGGGGGTTGGCTGGAAAGATCCAGAAAAGGACACCGCCACGCCCCCCGGATCACTACCATCCGCCGGCATGGAAAAGAGGAGCCATGGAAGAGAGGGAAATAGAGAGAACTCTTAACTGGATCAAAGCCAGACACTCCTTAATGAAGCCTTGAACAACCCAAGCTGCACAAAAGGTATAAGGGGAATGGGTGAGTAGCCCCAGCTAGAAGAAGCAGAGCACCCCCTGCTCCCATAAATCAGACCCGGATCCAGCAGCAGCCCCGGGGCCTCAGCGGGGGGGTCTAATTCTAGAAAGCGTAGAAGCTCCTAGCTCTACGTAAGTAAGAATACGGGGGAGATCCACAAAACTTTGGGCATTTTTCCCGAGCCCCAAGTTTTGGAGCTATAATGGAAGAATACGGGGTAGGATTTTCCCTCAGAAGCAGCCAAATTTGAGATGCGTTACCAGGCCTCTGAAGGAACAGCTGCAGAGTGGATGGGACCTGCATAATGAAAGCCCCCAGTTGATTAATGTATAACCTATTCATAAACTGTACTGCGAGCTCGATTTGAGGACCTATTGCAGAGTGCAAGGTCCGGATCAGGATGAAGACCATAAATCAAAGGGCGGAGGTCAGTGGCTGACTACACCAAGAAATTTAACAGTTAGGCAGGTCATATCTGAGGCTGTCCCAGGAAGCTCTGATAGAAGCATTTAAGATGGTTTAAACGAATATGGTGTACAGAGATGCATTTGCTAGAAGATACCAAATGACTTGCAGATGTGGTACTTGCTGGCAGAAGAAGTGAAATTGATTTCAACGCGAAGCAGATGCGGGGAAGGTTCTGGTGGAGCAAACCTTTCCCCCCCACGTTCCTCAAAGATTCCCAAACTCAGGGGGAGGGAGTGACGGCAAGACCAACCCCTTTGCCTGTTTTCGGATGTGAAGGAAGGTCACCGCTGTAACTGCAAAGTCAAGCTGGAACCAAAGGGGCGCCAAAAGGAAGGGAGAAGAAACCTGAAAAATCTCCAGCGAGCCTCGTGAAGCAGCACTAAATCGCAAGAGACGGCAAGCAGGTCGCCCTCCCACAGGAGAAGAGTCAAACAACCCGGTTACCCCTGAGAAGGATAATTCGACTCGGAAGACGACTCCTGGTGAGTCACAAAGCGTGGCCCCTATGACCATTCCGGTGTAAGTTGAGGGTTATCCAATTCAAGGTGAAGGGGAAATGCTACCCTATTAGATTCTTGGGTGCACAAGGTGGATAATCAACAGAAAGTAGGAAAATATGACTTAAAACTAAAACCTTTAAAGTGCCATTTCCTTGCCCATTAGATGGATTCAGTGACTGGAGGTTGCCCTGCAAGTTTTATCACGAAACCTTTAGAAATGATCCATGGGAAGAACATGATGAGACTCTGCGCTTTATTGTGTCCTGGAATGAAAGCACCCATTAATACTGGGATGCCCTGCTCCGGAAATGGAACCCCAGGTTAATTGGAGAAGGGTTTTGTGCCATACGCACGCAAGCAAGCGACCGGAAAAGAGGGAGATCTCAGCTGAAGCTTCAGATCCAAATTGAAATAGGCTTCCACAGGTACCGAACCCTGAAAGGGAGAGAAAAATTCCAAAAGAGTATTGGGATTTAAAGGAAGTGTTCATGAGAAGCCTCGGATGAGCTCCCGCTCACCGTCCAACAGACTGTGTATGAAATTTTGCCCTGGGTGAAAGCTCCTGAAACCGAAGTGTACTCAATGAACACCACGGGAATTAGAGGACTAAGACTGTTTATAGATAAAAATCTGGAACGTGTTTCATCCCCATCTTCTTATGGGGGGGGGGGGCCGGCCCCGGTAGCGCCCCACTGTGTTCAATGAAAAGAAAGATGGCTCCCAAACGCTTTGGTGACTGCCAAAATTTGAACGCTGTCCTGGGAAAACGTGTACCCCCTTCCTTGATGAAGGACATTGGCCCACCTACCAAGGGGAAGATTTTCACGAAGTTGGATTTTGAGAAGAAGCATACTACTGAATTCGAATTAAGGAAGGGATGAGTGGAAAGACTGCGTTTTAACTGCCTGATGGTTGCTTCCATTCCAACGTTCTCCCTTTGGTTTACAAGGGGCCCCCTTGTATTCATGCCAGATGATCTAAATCAGGTGTTACATGAACATTTATACAGGGGAGTTCTGGTTTATCTTTGATGAACCTTATCTACATGGAAACTCGGGATGAACATGTGAAACTGGGTGCAGTCAGTTCTACAGAAACTGTGTGCCGATAAGTTTTAAATGCTAAACTAAACTGAAATTTTCATCAAGAGAAAATTGACTATTTGGGAATAATCGCATTTCATCTGAGGGCATAGAAATGGATCCAGGAGAAAGTGCGTGCCGTATTGGAATGGCTCCACCACGTACCAGAAAACAACTTCAAAGCTTCTTGGATTTGCAAATTTTACCAAAATTTATCCCGAAATTTTGCTTAAGACAGCAATGCCATCACAAATCTCTTAAAAACAAAAAGGGAGGTGAAGACAAGGCCGAGTAACCGTTGGAGTGGTCATGGAGTGCCAAGAGCCTTTTGAAAAGCTAAACGACCTGTTTGCTGGCAGAAACAGTAACTAAAGCACCCGGATTATGGAGCTCCTTTCGTGATTCCAAGCCAATGTGAGTGATGTGGCCGTTGGAGCGGTTGTTACTCAAATCAACGAAAAAAGGACCACTTACAGCCTTGTGCGTATACCTCCGTAAACTGTTTGAAACCGAGAGAGGTGGGCCGCCGGAAAAGAAGCTTTTGCAGTTCGTTGGGGCCTTACGACCTGGAGACATTCTGGAAGGAGCAAAACATCATTTTGAAGGTATGGACTGATCTAAAAATTTGGAAGCTTAAAAACGCTCGGAAGCTGTCCCCCTAAAACAAGTTCGCTGGGCCCAGCATTTCAAAGCGGTTCAATTTCTCATGAAATACATTCCGGGGAAGAACTTCATGGCAATGCTCTCTCCAGACTACCCCAATATAATAGTATTCGCCAGGAGGTGATAATCCAATTGTTCGACAAAAACATTCTAGCCGCCCCAATGATACCAGAACCCAAAAGAAGAAACAAGAAGTGGATTTATCGAATGACTAACCGAACAACTAAAAGAAGCTTTAAAACTTGATGATTGGTTCTTGCTCATTCGAAAGACTATACAGGTTAGAGATGTTTGGCTTGGGTGGGGAACCAAGTTGTATGTGCCACAGGTGCTGAAGGGGCCAAATACTACAACAAGCTCCATGATTCTAGAAGCAAGCTGGTCACGGGATTGTGGAACCTTACAACCTGGTTAAGCAGCAATCTGGTGGCCTACTTTGAAGAAGGACATGAAGCTTATGTAGCTAGCTGTCCAATTTGTGCTTCGGCAAAAGAGACCTCCTGGCAAGCCGGCAGAGGTTCTTACAAAATGTAGCTGACCAATCAGCCCCCTGGACAGGAAATATCTATGGACTTTATAGTAGAATTACCCGAAAGCAAGTGGAAACATGGTTATTTGGGTAGTAACCGATTTGTTTTCCAAACAGGTACATTGCATACCTTGTTCAAATTCCATCTGCTAAGACATTGGGCTAAACTGTTTATTCAACAATCGTATAGTTATGGCATTCCAGAACCATAATCTCTGACAGAGGGGTCCAATTTACCTCCATTTTTGGAAGAGTTCCTGAGTTGAATAGCTCCGCCCAGGGCTAAGCTCCGCCACCACCCCAAAACCAATGGGGCCTGCGAGAGGAACTAACGCAGTGTTAGAACAGTATCTTAGATGTTATATAAATTATCAACAAGATAACTGGTCCGACTAACTACCATTTGCTGAAAGTGGCATAAAAAAATCACCATACATCATGTAATACTGGGATTCACTCCACTTAAAGTGGTCGGACAAATTTTGTACCCATCCTGAAACTTCCGCGTGAAAGGCCTAACATCCATGTCGTTGGTATGATAACTCACTCCAACTTAAACTGGCCAGTAACAACGTAAAGCAGTAGATGAGGCCCATCAAGCTCATAAGAAATTTGCAGACAAAGAACAAGATTTCACAGAAATTATATAAAGTAGGTGACAAAGTTTTCCTGTCCGCCAGATAGCGCTGCAAACCACTCAAAAGTCCAAAGAAAGCTTGGTCCAAATATGTGGTCCTTTTCATGATTGAACGGATTAATAAATCCTGAAGCAGTCCAGCTGAACTTACCGAAAACTCTTAACGATCACCCGGTTTTCCATGTTCAGTTGGAAAAACTGAACATACTTCTGATTTAAGACCTATCCAGGCTGGGACCTCCCATAGCCAAATACTGATTGAAGGTGACAACATTTTGAAGTTAAAGAAACTTCTTGGACTCTCGCAATGGAGGGGTCGGGCTCCAGTATCTTGTAGCCTGAAACATTCCCTTCCTCACAAGCCGAATGGGTTAATGAAACCAGATGTTTAAAGCCCCTAATTGATCAAAGCATTTCATTCCAAGTATCCTGATAAAGCCCTAGGAATGTTATTCCTTTTGTAACTGTCTAATGATAATTATGTGTTTATATTTCTCTCTCTGTTTTAGGACTGACGCTTTTCTTTTTCAAGGAGGGCCCGAATTCCCTCAGATCTTCTACTATCGCTTTGCATCTTTCAGCTGTCATAAGAAAATGGGGGAGGGGAGGGCGGAGAATCTGGGACAGTGAGCTGGAGGTGTACATTTTTCTGTAAATGAAAGGGGGGAAGCATACATCAGAGTAAGGTTTCTACTTTCTCGCTTAAAGCTTCCTTTCTGTGCGCAACTGCAACCCGTTATCAAGTATGCAAGGTCAACGGACAGAGGCTCATCATCACCTGAAAAGATGCCCACAGATCCATATCCCACAATTTCTAATGGAAGTTTCATCTGAAACTTTTGGGGGTGGAACACTTCCATTCACTTTGTATAGGATTTACGAGCCCCTAATTTCTCAGTTCAGAATTCTCTGGTTGCTACGCTTCACTTTCAAGTAAAAGATTAACTTTTCCTCTAAATTAAAGAGTCTAAGTATTCTTGCTTGGAATTTTGAATGGAGCACTGACTTACACTGGCACTCTGAATGGGGTGGCCGCATACAGCGCATTGGAAACCTGACTTATGACCTCCTCCGACAAGGTCTCGCTCTGGCCTGCAATCTGTGGATCTCCTCCTCCTCGTCTTTGGTATTGGGTGAGAGTTCGACATCTTCTGGTGTGCTTGTTGTGGCTTTGTGACCAACCTCAGTTCCGTTTCTCGGGAGATGTGTGGTCTCCAACATTGTTGGCTGGTCCCTTGCGTTCATTTTGCGCATCTTGACCCCTGATTTCTCGTGGTCTTGGCTGCGGTGGCCTCAGCATGGCTTTCGGTAACGAATGTCCCGTCCCGACTTTAGTCTTACCTGGAAGACGGGGTCTCCTGAGACCGAGACCATGCACCCGGTCTCTCAGAGGGCCTCCCAATAACATGTTTGAGAGCACATGCAACTCCGATGTTCCATCAATGCTGCACAAAATCCCCGATGTCTCTCCGTCTTCTGATCCGAGGTAAATTGATGTCTCCGAATCAGATTGGAACGGCGGGCATAGTGATTTTGGAAGTAGCTGATCTAAAGTCTGGCCAAGCCATCTCTTTCACTCTCTGGCTTTGGCATCTTGAATAACGGCTGGCCTGCAATGGGGCAGAACACAGCTCTCTTTTGGTGTCATTTGCATCTTTCAAAGTTGTTGCTCTCGAGGAACATGAGGAATCGATCCGAGTAGATTCCCAGTCCTCGGTTGCCTGGTCGATTGGTGTGGTGGCGAGTTACTGCCAGCATCCATCTCTCAGTGTTCAGTCGTTGCCAGTGCGACTGGTCTCTTTGTCTCAAGCATCCCACCTCGTCGCCAGTGGAAAGTGCGGGAAAAAGGAGACTGAATACCAGCAAATAACTTCACTTTATTCAAAGAGAATAAATCTTCTCACCTGCGACCGTGGCAGCCTTCTATAAGCCTTGCGGGCCGCTGTTACCCGATGATAGCCTCTGAATCTCACGTGATCAGCTCGTCCAATTCGTGGAGATTCTTTTACTGGACCAATCAACGTCATTCTTCCGTCCAATACAAGTGCAGCCCGTCTTAGCCATCAGGTGAGAGTAATTTCAAGAAATGTTAATATGAAACACTCTGCAGCAACACACAAAACGTTCATTGCACATATCCTGCCCAGGGCTTTGAGGAACCGGGTTTAGTCAGTAATAAAAAAGCAAATGATTTTCTGCAGACTACCTCAATTTTCTCATGGACCAACCAGTTTGTGACCACTGCACTACAAGCAAGGCAGGAGGGGGGGGGCTTTCAGGTAATGCTGAGGCAGGAGCCAACCCACCGAACTGCTGGCAGAAGAGAAGGAAATGGGAGAGGTTGGCCTGGGCTCTGCCACAGAACCGCCCGCTGGAGGAGCCGTGGTGGTCTGCTGTCATTTCCTGCCCGCCCTTCCCCTCCCCCATGAGCCCAGGGTGAGAGAGGTAGCAGGCGGTTCTTTTCTTCCCTGTCGTGGCAGGCAAACTTGCACACACGCAATAGTGAGTTGGATCGATGGCCAGGCGCGGTGGGGGCATGGGGGTGGCATCATCACACACTCCATGATCCCCTCAACGGAGCCCAGAAGAGGTCTGTATCCCCTCGGGCCCACCACATTGGGCTTTGGCTCCTCTTTCTGTGGAGGATCTCCCGGCAACAGTCCTGGCTGAAGGACTGCACAGAGGCCTCTCTGACATCCTAAAGTCCCTGCTGCCCTGTTTTCTCATCTCGGAAAGAAAACAAAATGCCAGCAAGAATACGAAAGGCTCCAGACGTTAACACACCTCAGATTATATTCCAAAGGGAACACAAAGGACCACAACAGGTTTTACAATCGATGCAGAGAGAGTTCCAGATGCCCCCCCCCCGATTTCTCTTCTGGTGGGCATTCAGCAGCCACTTACAAGGAGCTCTCTGTCAAAGGAGTTCCATCTGGAAAGAAGTGCGTGAGACCGGGTTTCCAACAACAACAACTATTTTATTTGACTTCAAGGCAAAAGATATGGAACAATGCCCAAGCCGCGGCAGCCCTTTATATGTGCCTTGCCTTCAGCTTGTGGCCAATGACACACTCATTAACTGTTCTGCCGTTTGCGGGCCTCCCGGATTGGTTCTTAATTAACCAATCCGTAAGTGGCCTTTTGGCCAATCAGAAAGAGGGACTTGAGAACCACTAAGTTCCATACAGAAACACCCTCCCCTTTAGTTTAGTCCAATATGGGTGACGTAGTCCACGCAGGTAAGTGGGGCTTTTTCTAGTCCTAGTGACCTGCGCAGCTCAGTCACGGCGTGGTCTTCTAGCGTTCAGATGGATCACTGTTCTCTGCGGTCCTTTCTCCATGGAACTCCTGGAAGGGTGAATCGGCCTTGCTGCTCCCGCCTGAGTCCTCTCAGGCCTGTTTATAGGCTCGCCGCTCCCTCCTGGTTTGACCGGTTGGTTGAGCTGGCCTGGCTGCCTCCTTCCAGGAAGGCCTCGCTTCGCTCTCCTGCTCCCGGACTTCTTTCTTGGGTTCATCTAACATGAGTGCTCTTTTTGTCAAGTTAGATTGTCTTTTTGCAGAGTTTGTTGTCTGTTTAAAGGGAGTCTTCCTTTTCTTTATTTATTTGTATTTCCCCCTCCTCCTTGGTTGTTTATAAGTCAGTATTTATTTTGATTCTGTGGCGGTTTTTCATTCAAGGTTGCGGGAATAAGCTAGTCTATGTGCCGCTTCTATTCCCTACCGTCGTCTAAGGATAGTCAGTAGGACCGGGGGCTGTGATTTGGGTGATGGTGGCTGGAAGCCACAATGGGTCCCCGGTGAGGTTTTTGGCATAGACTAGGTCGCCGATTTCGAACTCCTCCTCGAACTGGAGGAGTCGGAGGGTTTGTCCAGGTGTAAGTGGGGTGCAATCTGTCCAGGTAGGAGCGTAGTTTCCTACCGATTAGAAGTTCTGCTGGGCTTTTATTGGTTGTGCTGCTAGGGGTAATATGCTGCAAGGTTAGTAGTTGGCTTAGTTTGTCCTGCACGTCCCCCTTGTCCATTCTCTCTAGGCCCTCTTTGGTGTTCCGAACCATGCGCTCAGCCCTGCCTTCGGGGCCGGATGGGTCGGCGCGGTTAAGGTATGTCAGATACCCTGGCAGCCAGATATTGTTCAAATTGTAAGGCTGTAAATTGGGGCCCATTATCTGAAACCAGTATATCAGGTAACCCATGTGTGCAAATAGTTTGTCTAGCTGTTTCATTACAGCTTCAGTGGTTGTGGAAGCCAGGAGGATGACTTCCAACCAGTTCGAATATGCATCTACCCACATCAAAAAAAGTGTTTCCCTTCATTGGCCCGCGAAGTCAATATGTACTCTAGACCATGGACCCCGGGGTTTTTCCCAGTCTCTTATTGGTGCCTGTGGGGGGTAGGCCTCAATTTTTGACAGTCATGGCATGTTGCAACCAGCGTTCAATGTCTTTGTCCAGCCCTGGCCACCAGATGTAACTCCTGGCCAGGGCTTTCATTTTGACTATGCCCGGGTGTCCCTTGTGCAAAATACCCAGAACGTCTCCCGGAGGCTGCTCGGAATTACCACCCCTGTCACCCCATAAAATGTACCCCTTTTCTATAGACAGTTCAGTCTGCCTGGTACGGAATGGTTTAAAAGTCTCAGTTTTGTTCTCCTCCGGCCAGCCTTTACCTACCTAGTTCAATATGCACGCTGTCAAAGGGTCTTTGGCTGTGGCTCTCGCGACGTCGACTGCAGTCAGCGGTAGCTCCGGCCGGTCTCAAGTTGAAATGTGAGGTAGTTGAGCAGGGTCGTCTTCTGTGATGGGCAGCGGGAACGGCTCAGGGTGTTGGCATGTGAAATGGCTTTGCCGGGTCGGTGAAGCAGCGTGTAGGAGTAAGCAGCGAGGAATTCAGACCACCTTGTCATTCTAGATGACAGAATGTTCGGGGTTGGCTTGTTGCCTGCTAGGATTCCAAGAAGGGCTTGTGATTGGTTATTATAGAAAAAGTTCTTCCGTAAAGGTCTCATGGAATCTTTTGACTCCGGCAATGATTGCTAGGGCTCCTAATCAAGTTGATTGTAATTGCGTTCCGACTTGGAGAGTGTCTTGGAGTAAAAGGCGACTGTGCCTCTCTGCCGTCTGGTAGCTGGTGGCTCAGGATGGCGCTGACCCCAAAAGGCGAGGCATCACAGGTGACCGTCAAAGCAGGGTATTGCTAAACTGGATGAGAACGGTGTCTGACGTTAATAGGTCCTGATACCTTGGAAGGCTTTCTGCTCCCAGTGCCCCATGTCCAAGTGGTTTTTTTATCTAGCAGTCAATGTAGGAGTTCTGCTATTGTTGCCTTATGGGGCAAGAACACGTAAAAATTTATGAGGCGAGAACGCTTGAAGGTCGGTTTTGTTCCTGGGCCTGGGAGCGTCTTTGATAGCCTTTACTTTTTTTTCGGTGGAATGAATGCCTTGTTCATCGATTAAATAGCCCCAAAACTCAACCGGTTAGTGGCCAATTCACACTTTTCCTTTTACTTTGAGGCCTGATTTCCTAAATCTTGTTAAGACTTCTCTTAATCTGGTTTCTAGCTGGTTGGCATTTTTCGCTGAGACCAGTACTTTGTCGACACCTTTGATTCTGTTTAGCAGGCATTCCATGAGGCTTTGGAACACGCCTGGGCAACGCTTACACCGAATTGGAGGCAGTTATGCTTGAATGCCCCTCTATGTGTTACTATAGTCTGCACCTCTGCCATAATGCGATCAATGGGTAGTTGTTGATAGGCCTGTGCGAGGTCGAGCTTCGCAAGTGCAGTAAATGTTGCACTACCGGCATTGGGTATGCGCTTTGTTGGAGCACATGGTTCAGGGTTGCCTTATAGTCTCCGCAGATGCGCACTGACTCGTCTGGCTTCAACGGTGTGACGATAGAGGTTTCCCACCTGCATGTCGATTGGCTCTAAACCCCGTGAGCTATTAATTGATTTAGCTGCTCGTCAATTTTTGGTTTTAACGTGAATGGGAACACGTCTGTCCTTTAAATGGATGGGGGTATTTTCGGGTCTAGGCTAAATGAAATTGGGGCCCCCTTGTACTTCCTAGAGTCCCTCGAAAACATCTTGGAATTCTTGGAAGGCAGTCTCCTCCCAGTTGGCTGTAGCGATGCGGTTGATCCCGGTCATTCCGATTCCCAGGGGCACGAACGTTCGATCCCTAACAGACTAGGGCGGTCGCAGTCGACGATGGTCAGAGGCAAGATTTCGGCGTGGTTTTTAAATCTGACTAGAAAATGTCCAAGGCCTACTACTGGATTCGATTTCCCTGATAGTCTTTAGCACTAGTCTTTGTTTCTGTAGTTCTCTGTGTTTAATGTTCGGTATCAGGCGCGCCGATAGTATTCCAGGATACCATGGATAGGAACGACCCTGAGTCGACTTCCATCTTGCAGGGTCCCCCTCGATGCTCACTTCTATCTGAACCTTCTTTCTGCTCTCCGCCCTGGCATTGTCGATTGGTGACTGTCTGATGCATTTCTTCCCTGTCACAGTTCTCTTGTTACGGTTCATCTGCTGCCAGCTTGTCTTTCTTCATGTCTGGGGGGGGGGTGTGCTGCCGCATCTTTTTGGACTATAGCTCTTTTTGTTGCGGCAGACCCTTTTGATGTGCCCCCTTATATTACAAGCCCGGCATACTGCATTGAGGAACCTGCATTCAGCTCATGGGTGATTTCCTCCGCAGCCCGCACATTGAAACTCCCGCTGATTTCTCCTCTTTTCGTGCCATTTTTTATCTGAATGGAGTCTATGGACATCTTCGTCGTCATTTTCGATATCACTCTGGGAATCAATGTCTTTGTAGTGGGCTGTCGCTTGTGGCCTGTTTCTTTCCTCCCTCTGCCTTCTTTTCCCTGGTTTGGTTGGCAGGTCTGGAATTGCGTTCATTTGGCGCATGGTACTGCTGACTTCTTTTGCTGCTTCTTTGTTGCCTTTGCAATGGCTTCGGCCATGGTTATGTTTGGCTTATTCAGGAGTTTGCTCTGAAGAGTAGTGTCCTTCAGGCCAAGGACCACACGGTCTCTCATTGCCTCATCCATGTTCTGGAACTCATAGGCTCCTCCGATGTGTCTCAAGGCTGCTACAAAAACTCTATGGCTTCATCCTCCTTCTGGTCCCTCTTATAGAATTCGTGCCTTTTTATTAAATTCAAGACTACCGGTGCATAGTGTGCTCGGAGCATTCTGTTCAGGTCAGACCAAGTCATCTGTTTGACATCTCTGGGTTTCGCCAGCACCTTCGCCATTTTAAAAACGGCCGGTCCGCAGTGTGTAAGGAAGACAGCCCTCTTCCTTTGGTCTGAGATTTCTTCCATTTCGTTGCTTTCTAAAAACATAGAAAGCGATCTTTCTATATACGATTTCTATATACAATAAGAAAGTGATCGATATACGATTCCCAATCCTCCTCATCAGGATTGAATGGTGTGGGCAGCACGTTGTTACCAGCCATCTCTCTCGCTCGGTTCAGATCGCCGCGTACTTTGGTCTCACCTTCTACGATGATCCCACCTTCGTCGCCAGTGTTCTGTCTG
>BHFT01063513.1:0-33371 GCA_004320025.1 Laticauda laticaudata
AAGAAATCCATCACTATTGAGGCACAAAAATGAGCAAATAAGAACAGTAGCAATATGACGATCTTTATTGAGATCCTGACATACATATCAATGCACTCGTGAAATTTTAAGCAAATTCAAATTCGTTTGACTACATATTACGTATTTTATTTTTATTTATAAAGGTACTGCTACTTTTTACACAAAGATATCTTAACTGTGATGTTTTGGGCTAATACTTCCTCCAGTCCTCGGTGGAAAGCTAGGAGATGTTAAAAGTTGTTCTTGAATGCACTTTCATTCTTTTTATTATCATTCTCTGAGGCCCTCAAGTACCATAACCTTGTGTTCTTAAAAACCAAAATCTAGAAGCGAGAAATTTGAGCAGGAACTCAAGGAAGACAAAGTCATTCTCAATTCATAGCCCCCCACGCCACCAAATCATCAATAACAGCAGCCATGCCAAACTAAAAACCAGCTCGCTATAGCAGAAATAAGCTCGTGACTCCAACAGGGCAATGGGGACATCAGGAGCTGGGAATGGAGGCGAAGGCGAAACACCTGATAGACACTGCAGGATGTGCAAGCCCCACAGGCGCATGTGAAATAACACCCTGTTATGCATGGGATTCAACTGCCAGCATTTACAGCATATAATGGGGAGGTAATGTGAAATAAAACACTATTACTGAGAAGAAGCAGCTGTGTGCAAAACCATCTTTCTGTCTAAAAAGACAACTTAGTGCTTCACTAGAAGTGTTCGCCAGCCCCCAAATGGCCAGGCAGACTGTAGCTTTCAAAGAAAAGCTGGAGGAGCAGACAGATGAGTAGAGCTTAATGGATGCTTGAGGGTAGAGGGAGGGGGGGGGGAGAGGAAATCATAGTTCTTGTTCCTTAAAGGCTATTAATAGTGCTACAGTATTGTGTGAAATATTCACATTTTTAATCCAAAAGGTCTTCATATCCTGCTGTTTGAATGAGGTCTACAGGCAGCATTCCATTTAGGGACCTAAGATCGTGAACGGCCAGCCCATCCTGAGATATTGGATCTTTATTCTCTAATCTCATGGCATTATTCATACCTAGATCAAGGGATAACTTTACAGAGAATCATGATATGTTGGATATGGAGCCACAATGAACAGCAGCATTTAATAAAGAGTTGTGTTTATTTCAATGTGTGGATCAATGCATATCCATGGAGTAAGTGATAATGAAGGGCGATAGATATGGCACCTGGGAGGGCTGGACATACGTCAAAAGAACTAATTAAACTCGGTCCATCACAGATTACATGGGATTCATGTTGAACCATTAATCTGTTGGCAGGCTTAAGCTCCAAACTTTCCTGCCAATAACTATGGTAGCTATCACATACAGAGCTTTAAGAGAGAAAGTCAATCCTTCCTCTAGTCATGTCTCTCTACTAAATGAGGCCACGCCCACAGATCTTATTCCTCATACCACGCTTTGGAACAGGGTTTGTTCCGAGGCAAAACTCTAGACCATCTTGTTCCTTGTACTATTTATACTAAACCTCACTCCTATATGCTCACCAATATTTTAGCACACATGCAAGGCTTTTCAGGACAAACAGACAAAGAGAGGTAAAAGACAAACAAGGGTATACTACAGCATTCTTTTCCTGTCTGCCCATCCCACAAGCTATTACCCATCAAAGTGTGAACAGGAAACAACTCCTTTCATCCATCTCCCTGCCATGTCAGCTTCCACGGTTGCGTATTCCGTTACAGTCTTGCCTCATGATACCCAAGAAAGGGGATAGGACCTCCCTTTCAAGGCCGCCCTGCCCATCCACACTGATTCTCACGCGCAGTTAGCTAAAACCCTAGGGAGATATCCTATGCCCGACAATGATACGATGGCACAAGACCAAACTGCAAAGGGACTATCCAAGAATTAACCAGCCCAATGTAACTTCTCTCTCTACGTTATTTGTCTCCCACCGCTTTGTTGTGTTCCAGAGCACATGGATAATACTTCTAAGAGCAAGGTCGTAAGTGTCTAAAAACAGCTTATTAACTAGATCTAAAGAGTATATGATTTCAATTATGTTTCACTCAAGACTTTCATTAAAAATAATGAAAATGAAAGCAATTTAGTGAAGCATGGAAGATTAAACTTTATTGTTAACAATTTCCTCAAAGATCTGGTTAAAAACAAAAATTGACCCACAGATCAAATGTCCAGAATAAAGTCTACAGGTAGTAGCCCACCCGTCTTCGGTGGCACTCTTCTTTGGTCACTAGATAGCGAGTGCCAAAGTGCTCAAGTCCTGTATTAGAATGAGAGTGTAAAAGCACCTTATTTTTTGCCAAGGCTTCCCGGGACATATGAAGATAGTTGGTATGTTGCTTCGATCCAGCATGAATTTATATAATCCATTTTCAGAGGTGAACAGAGGTGTTCCTTTAGTTTCATTTGATTTGTCACTTATTGGGAAATGTCTATTTCTAAGTTGTTTCTTGTCCCTTCGCTCAAATCATAGCTAGAGTCGTGCTCCCAGTGACAGAAGAATAATTTCATTGGGTTCGTAGTACTTCCTCAGTCGTCGCCAATGAATTTATCGAGTGCTGGTCTTGAAGCCCCACTGTGTGCATGAGCAAGACCTTTGCTCAAGTGCAGAGGATAATGACTTTAGGAAAAGAGAATAAAATCAGCGAGGGTCCGTAACCTATGTGAAGTTTGTTGTGGAGAACTCTCAATATTCTTCTGGCGTTCCACAAGTAATCGAATGAACAGAATATAATTACTTCACTCAGGATGCTACTGACATCTCAACCGCATCTTGAATTTGTGTGGGTTCTGTCCCTGATTGGAGATAGACAGGTAAGGATGGGACCTGCAGAATTCTGGTCGTGTACTGGGTGAGTATGCTTTCAAGGCAAGCTTAAAGGGATGAGGTGTATTCAGCAGGTTTTGACATTCTGGGGGAATAGTAGCAGGTGGCTTTCTCGCACAAGGCGTCTCGTATCAATATGGAAAGTCCCACCTGTGCGCGTCCCGCCACGATATACCTCTCCACATGTCACCCACACATCTTTATCTCTGCACTCCCATCCCTATCTGATTGAGAGTCTGGCAGTCTCTCTCAGTGCTTTGTTTGTTGTCTCCTTTGTCACAGGTAACAGAGCTGGGACAGCAGTGTATAGTTGGATGAGCTGGGGGAAGGGAATTGAGATTTCGAGAAGGATATCCTTACCCACAGGGTGTGAGATCGTGGTTGATCAGTGTATACGATGGGTTGACAACATGGTCAGAATTGACGATGACTCTGGCCTGGACTGGAGTGATTTGAGGGCTCCTTGCCTGTTCTGTCAATATATATTATCTGCAGTCAGCAGAGCACACAGAATGCCACCAAGCCACACATGCACCGAAGCCACGCACAGAACCCGTACGTATGAACCTACTACGGGCTAGCCATACCCACTGTAGGTGAGGGCCGTGCCAGTGGAACAGCCTGTGGAAAACTCGGTGTATGTAAAAATTTTGAATCTACCATGGAGGAATCACTCTATATGGGGTAATAGGAAGATAGAAGACCTTGGAGGCTGGGTTGGAGCAGGCTTCCTCTGGGTGGAGGTTTGTGTGTTGCTGGAGTAGAGAGTACAGATCAATATTTGATCTTAACACTAAGTATCATCAATATTTCATGCTTTCACCTTTAGTTTCTGTCTGGGTTCGCAATGTCCTAGAGGATCTGTTGTCATAGTGTGAAGGTAAGCGCTATTGCTGTGTATTGGAGGATGAGGAGCGGGTTTTTACTATATGTAGTGGACCAGACTGATTGAGAGGTATGTTTATCGTATGGCTGGATGCCCCGATCCGAAATGTGTCCTGATCTTCAGCAGGGACCAGTGTGGCTCTGGCCCCTCCTGTTCTGGCTCCTCTGCCTTTATGATTTGACGGGTCGATTGCAGGGATGGCGGTGGGCTGTGGGTGGAGTGCCGTCTCTTATCTCCCACTGCAATAGAGTCCTCACGCGAGGCTGAGGTTGGCTATTCACCAATTGGATTTAAAACAAGCTTGTCGCGGGTTCTACCGTCCTGTGGGCAATACAATAATAATGCAATGTGACATGGTACCCTTCCGGTTGAGACAAGGCCAATTTGAAATAGGATGTATACTGTTACTAATTTTAAGCCGTGAAGTTTAGTGGATCTTTTGAATTCCAAAGGTGAGATAGTGATCCTTGTGTTGTTTCTAAACTGACTTTTCGAAGCTAACGAATATTTCAGCTCTGGCTTCAAGTGACAAAACTCTAACTCACAATAAAATGTTTGTCCATGTTATGTGAGAATGGAATCCTGAGAACCAAGAAGCAAGTTTAACGACCACTGATATTGAAAGAACAAAATATTTGAGCAGAGTCATAGAAGGCCTCGAATGTGTCGTTTATTTTTTTTGCTTGGTAAATTGTATATAATTTATGTGGTTTAATGTAATGTTGAAAACAAATAAGCTTGCAAAGACTATTATTTAAGGGTCACTATATACGGCCCCATCCGCCTTACTTCTCGAGTGAATCCGGGGTTGTTGAATAGAAAAACTATAATTGTATATTGCTACACTAGCTTTTCACACCTACCCAGGGTATATGTGATTAAACAATGCAAAACAAATATATTCAAGGCCACACTAAATCAAACATAACTAGAGCTGTACCCCTTACATATTTATAATACGCATGTCATGGCGAAGAACGATATTAAAAACCATGTGGCTAGGGACACAACTTTCCCATTGGCCAGATCTGTTCTGCGGTTGACCTCGGGGTCTATCTCTTTGTGACCAAATGAATTCGGAAAGAAGCTTTCGAGATTGGTCGAATGAACTTGAAGACTGCTGCCACCAGCTCATTAACACGGAAATCTAAAGCCCCCTCAGCCGCCGAGAGTAATCTCCAAAGGAGCCAACCTATGTAACTACGCAGACGTATTAAACCATTTATGCTTGACATAAGCCTCATGACTAGTAGTCTACCCTCCCGCCCTTACTTCTCCTCCTTTCACACAGCTAGACCTTTCCTTTCTATGGATACATCAACAGGTGGTCGAGCCGGGCAGATCTGATCTTCCCTTCTCGCAGCCACAGATGAGTCTTCATCGCTCAGGTTCACAAATTACCTCTACTAAAAACCTGCATTAATTACCTCATCTCTGAAGGCCATCATGCTTTCTCTTTTTTTCGCCTCTTACTTTACAATGCGAGGAGTACAGTCATCCTTGACATAATCAGTTTGTACAACTTGTAACGTGGAGTATATCACTCCTCACTTTCCCCTAATCCACCGGCATCGGCCATCTGCACCTCTTCCTCCTTCGGAAACTGCACACTTGGCAAAAGGAAGTCTGGCAAATAAAATGAGCACATGACTCCCTCCTTCTCATCAAGAGAATCAACTTCTTGGCAAATGGAGACTAACAGAATACGCTATATGCTAAGGACGTTGAAATGTCGCCCCAGCTTATTTCTCCTTCTGGGCCCTTTACCCCCTTTCGCTCCACCCACAGCCAGCCAGTTTCACACCACATAAAGCCACGGACGAGAACAAGACACAGAATGATAATATTACCAGAAGGCCCAACATGCTTTAAAATTGTTTCCATGTTGGTAATTCATTATCTGCACACAATCTGGTGAATTTATTGAGCTAAGCGCAATCAATAGACTAAAGAATGCCATGTCAGCTCTCCACCAGCTTATTTGTCAGCAGAGAGTACATTAACAATACCATACGATCATCAGGGCGGGCACAACACAGCCGAGCCAGATTGCCTAAGCAGCTTAACTTTTATTTATTAATCTTTAGACTTTAGCACCTGGAAGTTCAGCGACTCAGCACTTGTCAGCAAGAGATCCTCATCATTTCACTACCCTAGAATCAGCACAGCACACCGCCAGTTGAATGCCACACGCGGTAGGTCTGTCATTAATACCACCTGCCACTACAGGCTTGTTAGCATGCCCACAAAACAAAGCACACAGGCATACTAGACACCCAAGAAAGTGCCGATCATCAATGACAGATGCAACCTAAAGGACTTCAAGGTAAGCACCAGGAGCTCTCCAAGCAAGGACCCAGGAGCATGTACACAAAGACTGAGAGGAAACGGAAGACCAAAGCAGCACGAGCCAGAAGAGCACGCAGATGACGCAGGACGAGGCAAGGACCTCGAAAGAGCACGAGCTAGTTACGGAATTATACTTGTATGAGTATGGAAAAACCAACAGCACACGAGCAAAGGAACAATACACTAGAGAGATGCATGTTACACACAAATGCAGCAAGTTCAAAACATCCACATGAGCAGGATCGAGGACCAGGCGCAAAGCGAGAGCAGCTATCAGCAAGTACGAGCACCAGAGACGCACACCACACTCTGCACGTCAGCACGAGGACGCACGTCAGCTGAAAGCAACTAATCACAGACCTGTACAGCAACCAGCGAGACAGCTAGAGAACATTGCAGAAATAATCCCACCGCCAGAAAGCTCAGCAAAACATACACTTGCAATCAGACAGAACTCCTCAATTTAACACCAAATGACTCAGATCAACTTAGTCAAAAATTCACCCGCCAGCCACCATCACCTCTCCGCTCCCGTCTTCCATGAAGTTATCAAGCACCATTCCACAAGACCTGTACGTTGTTTAATATCCCTACTTCTTTTTCAGCTCCTCCACGAAGCAAAAGAGCAGCAGACAGCCCCAGGCTGCATAGAGCGAGACCAACACACCGTGCTACAGAAAGGCGCCCAGCAGAAGCAGCAGTGAAAGAGGCGCAGGGGCGGAGAGTGCACCTGTCCTCTTGCCAGGTGCCAGCAGATAGCTAGCTTCCTACTTCTTCTCCCATGCGATTGATCGAGTATGACTGGCTGCCATGAGAGAGCCTGCAGAGGCTGCAGGCAGGCACCGAGCAGCTGGCAGCAGGCTGCAGAAGGCTGGCAGCAGGTGCAAGAGGCATGCAGCAGCTATATTCACATGTAGCAGGAAGGCTAGCAAGCAGGCAGCACCAAAGCGCTCGCAGACAGCTAAGAGCTGGCCGAGAAGGACTGCAGGGGCAGAACAAGGCTGGCAGGCTAGGCTCGGCAGGATGACGCCAGCAAGGCCAGCAAGCAGCGCTGCACAGGCCAATGCAACACGGCAAGGCTGGCCAAAATGCCAATCTCATGTGCTGGATGCAGGTCTATTCCTCGGCGAATGGTGCTGCTTCTGAGCGGCTTCCCTATTATATCCCGTGGGAGCTGACGCACAAACATCCTGCGCCCACCAAATTGCGCAATCTGAAGCTAAATTGTGCTTACATTTCCACTATGGCCTACGACTGCTCTCCCTCCCTCCTCCCGCCTCTACGGAGTCTGCTTCTTGCATCCTTCTCTATTCCACCGGTTTAAGACCGCCATCATAGTCAACACTGTTAGATACACCATCGTGTTAGCTCTGTTAGATTGTCCGCTGCCGGATAAGCCCCAATAGGCAGTATCCTAAGAAAGTCGCTAGCCATCCGTCCCATACGGCTTCCATCACTAGCTGTCTGTCTGGCATACATGGAATTCATAATTCTCAAATTCTGTTCTAACTACTGCTCTGAACAATCCTTACATCCCCGCGTACCGTTTACATGTTTCCGTGTCTATCTTGCTATCTGGTTCATGCAAATTATTAAGCCCCTTAAGTATGAAGAATGGAGATAAGAGCATACTGGGATGGAACAATTTGCATCTATATGTAACCCTCTCACACGGAATAAGATCATTTTATCACAAATGTTTTAAGCATGCGATTTGGCAGTGTACAGGGCCTTAAGACATTGGAAATTGTGACCAGAATTATCACCCTCTTTTTTCTGTACCATATACTTCTTACACTTTATTCATGAGTCTAGTTGGGTGTGCGATTTTTTTGTTTCGTGGCCATACTTCTCTTTTCTGTTATACTCAGTTAGTACTTCATTGTAAAACATAAGTTTAGATCTACCGTTTTGAATGGTGCTTTATCATCCTCTAGTCGTAAGAGTTCATGGTCGTAGTAGGCAAATCTTCACTCGTTCTTCAAAAATATTCTTCTAAATGCAAGTTTGTTTTTCAACACATCCAGTGTTATAGCTATGGCATACATTCCTCGCTATCTCATGCTCTCTTTCAATAAAGTGAGAGACTAGACAGTCTATATGCTTCGTAGATTCAATCGTGCAGTTATTTCTAATAGGAATTGACTATTTAAGCAAAAAAATTTCAAACTTTCTCGTGTTTCTTGCCCTTTTTTTTAAATTATATACGCCACAACTATAGGACTGTAGATAAAACATGCAGAGTCTATATTTACCATGATGTGAGTTTCAACAATAACAACTGACATGCACCTTATGTAGAGGCCATGGTCAACATTGGCGATCATATGCCAAACGTAGTAAAAGACACAGCAGACGAGAAAAATGTCCATCCATGTTAATCCACTCTCAAAAAAGTGTCCCCAATTTGCATAAGCAGAGTGGACAACAAAACGGACAAGGAATTGGACGGGGGATGGAGATTTTGTAGCCAGCAGTCACATGTTAAACGCGATTGACTTAAGTGCCATGGAAGCTGAGCGGATCAGAACGGATGAACGGATATACGTAAGTGGCACAAAATACCCTGCGCGGACTTCTGGGTGAGAGCACACAGCAAAGCGGAACATGGGCACGGACTAGGATCACGGAATGCAAAGAGCGCGCTGCCGCACCACAGAAGCGAGATGAAGCCTGGAAGACTTATGGGAATTATTATCACATAATGCTCATAGCAGACCAACAAGCTATTCCTCATATCCCGATACTACCCATTGTTTTTACCTTAGCAGCACAATGAGACTATTTCAGTAAGCAGATGCAACATGATTCATATTGCACGAATGCGCAGCGAACGTCGTCTATTTTCGGCTGCTCACAGATTCTGGCACGATGTCTGTTTGAGAAAGAGGAGGCAGTTGCACTCAATGGACTCTTAGTTCTTCTAGAAACTACCCCCGCGTGTAAACATTCATAAAGAAGCAGGCTTACAATCGCGAGTCACCATCTAGGAGGTAAAAGAACCACTGTTGAGCTGCGCAAGACTCAGCTTCAGTTCCTACGCCAGCCAACAACATGCAAAATTCAGATGATGCGGTGCTAAGTGGACGAGCCGCTTGTTTCTCGCAGATTCTTGCCGCCCATCTTCCTTGGCTATACAAAGCAGTTCCTTTTTATAGAAAGAGACCTAAGCGCACCACCAACCACAAGCTCTTTATTTTTGCATTTTCCGCTCAAGGGCTTCACTGTGCAGCAATTTGTGCCCGTCTGCTAGGGTATTCTGCTGCTTGGCTACTCTTCTTTGCTGGCTTCTGCTGCGCTTGTCTGTAGGTGCTGGTGTGACTATCCTCTTACGTTGTACCACCTGACTCCGTGACTTATAAGCAGATATCATTTCCACTCGCTGACGTGCTTTAGCTCTTGGGATATCATCCACATCTAGCTGTGTCAGCTTGCCTCACAAGATATGGATCACTACTCAGCAGTCTTTGGTATGCTTCGCTCGTGTCTGCTAGGTAGCTCCAACTTTCTCTTCCACTCGCCCTCGATTCTCCCCTCCTCCTTACTATCCTCGACCTGTCTATGCTCTCGGCTGCTCCTTAACGTCTGACCCTCTACTCGTGACCATCAGCTTTCTACGCTAAGCCGTACCTATTTTCTGTTTTGCATCCACCTGCCTCGCACGTCACACCGCTGACGGCACCCTCGCGCCGCCCTCCAGAACACCCAAACGCACAACCCCAGCCCCACCTGCCCGACGCACGCTCAGTGGCCAATGCAAAGCGACGCCACCTAACCACTACATATCTCGTACACAGAACCCGGCACTCTTGACCATGCCCACTCGCGACGGCACACAAGTAACCGGGCCTCTGCCGACGGGCCGGCACATCTTAAAGGCAAGCAGGCCATACAGCGACGACCCTCACCCACCACTACACCACTTTCTCCCTCGTACAACTAGGGCTGAGAACAATCAACCAGTGGAACAGTTGTATCTGTCGAGAAGTTTGGAGTGCTTCCATATGGAGCGTTCTTGAAGAAGTAGACTGCGACACCACCTGTCAATTGAAAAATAGGTATGCAGTCGGAAGGTTGACGTACTGCTGGTCAGAAGCAAGATACTCATTTAGGGTCGTAAGCGAACAGGCACAGGAGCCGACATTGAGTAGAAGAACCTCCAGGTCCCTTCCCTAGACTTATCGCATGATACATAGGCTGAATGAGCGTAAAAATAATTAATTTGTAGTATCTAATTTGCGAAGAGACCACCAGCTCTATATCTCTAAAGACACAAAAGGACAAAGCAATGTACGCTGTGATAGAAGAGCGTAGTCAACCTGGCGAGCATACTCAACTTCGAGTGATCCTACACTCGTCGAGTTGAACAAGCGAACTGACACCTGTGCATCATGAAGCTTGCACCTCAAGAGAAATTCATGGCCGGCAATTGTCAAGCTGAACGAACTCGGACTCTTCCACTGAGGCTCAAGTGCAGTATCTACTCATGAGGTTGTGTGAATCGTCACACGAGGAGCACGTCCCTCTCACAAAACCTTCTTTCTGAGGCAGCCTTGTTTGCGAGAGCTGTCCGCTTTGCAAGGAGTGTGTCAGCTCTGGTGTCAGCAGATATCCTGTGGAGCATCCACGATGCGAGCCCCGCACAGATAATACGCTGCATCACCGATAAGCGACCCAATAAGGCATGGCACCCCATCTGCGATCTGGACCCCCCTGATGGTGGGAGAGGAGGGCATTCCCACCCAGAGTACATCACCAGCTCCACATCCCAGAAAGCAGGCCGAGACCGTCGGAGGGACAAGCCACATGTCTGCTGGAGTCCAGGATCCTTCCAAGCTGTGTAATTCTCACTAGCTGTTAATAAGCCGACATACATTCCTAAGCCGCACTCCGTCACTACCGGTCAACCAGACACACGAATTTTCCGAACTCCCCTTAAAGTATTAATTGATCAGAGGATCAGCCATTCTTCCTTCAACTTCAGCAGCAATGACCTACTCCGACTTTCCCTCCAGGTCTGTTCTCCACCCCAGATTGATGTCAAGCCCCTATCCAAGGCTTTTCCACGGGCCCTTCACGTTCAACATGTACGAATTCAAAGCGGAGCCTTCCCAGTTAGGACTGGTTCGTCAGGTTCGCCTGAACTCTGTCCACCAATGACCACTGAGCACCCCCACATCGACAACCACCGGATCAACCTATGCCACAGAATGCCGCCCCTCCAATCCCACAAATCCCCAATGCCCAGATACCATCCCATTGCCACGATATGCCCGCAGCCCTCACCTCACTCACCGGCACCAGCAATCCAACCCTTTCCTTCTCACCAACCAAAGCCACTAGAACATCGTCGTGTTTTGGTTTCTGACTGGTCTTGGAAAAAGGTCTTAACATACGGGATAGAGCTTGTGAGGATCTTCTCACATATCGCTCCCTGTTGTCCTTCATGGACGGCTGGGCACTGCATATGGCGCCTCAGACCAGCACTCGCCAGCACCTCCACAGCACTAGACCCTTGAATCCCTGAACTCTTACATGGCAGATCCTCCAGACATCCTGAGCAGAGAAGAAAGTCAGGACTCTGGAATTGCTACCCCTGTTGACTTTTATCTCTTGCTTGAGAACCTTCTTTGACTATTGTCATTTGCTTTTACAGGATTTTTATTAGTAAAGATTATGTTTCGCATCACACACTGTGCTTCAGTCTACTTGTAGTCATCAAAGGCCTTGTGAAACTTTAGAAATGGTTATCTAGCCTTTGATGCTTATGGGCATGGTAAGGATAGCACGGTGGATGCAGGGACTACCTGTGTAGGTCAAATGGGTAAACTTGGGATGGCTATAGATAGCAAGTTCGGATCGGAGGAACCTTGTGGGGATCGGTGAATAGCCTGTGCTATAATCTCTCTAATGTGCAAGTGATCGAACTCTTTGGGATATCAAATCGCAGGAACCTATGCGATGCTCTTGAGTACATAGCTGTGGATAGATAAAACTCTCAGTGCAAGCAATATGGGACTTGTTATTGGATCGAACGTCCACCCTCCAAGTGTGCCACCTACCCCCTATAGCCTATATTACTCCATGCCCATGACAAGCTGTGACATTTTGAATCCACAGATATGTCAATCAATAAACGACAACTCTTATTAAATCCCCTGTCATGAAGCCATCAATACATACATGCAAATCTCATTCTCAGGTAGATCGAGTGACTAAGCTGAAAGAAGCATCCATTAAAGCATTACCATACTGTATTGCCACCTCCACGTCTCCAGCTGGTGGCGAGCCTAGCACGAGGCGTTTCAAGTTGATGGTGCGGACGTTGCTTCCTTCACTGTTTGACTTCAAAGCTTCATCGTGCGGCCTTGCACATCCACCAAGTAGTCTATCAGGTTTTGTCCCCTTTATCTCCATTCTTCACGCAATCCATGTCTTCCCATTAGCCTTGTTGATGATCCACGAGTATCCTTGCAAAATCTGATTTATCTTATCCACCAATATCCATATACCTCTTTAAAAAAAGGCACGACATAGCTGATATCCACTGACGTGACGCCCCTATGAGAATCCTGCAGTGAATTGCAGAAGTTCCATAGCATATTCCTCATCCGTCTGGTGGTATTGGTCTGGGGAATCGTGGAGAGAAGTACCTGGAACTGTTGGCAGGAATGCAAAGCGATTCTCCACACCATCGCCTTCCCTGGACAGCCTGTAGTAATGATCTTCTTTCAGGGGTACGCATCTGATGCAAGGCTTTCGATGAGATGTTTTTGACGAGAAGTCAGCCCCCACAAGAAAGTAAGGGACATCTTGTGTTCACTAAGTAACTATAACTGATGGCGACGGGATCTGAGAAGAGGAGCCATGATGAAGCGTTACGTTCGCAGTTCTCCATTCAATTGAATGTTAAAAAACGCGTGGTGATACTGGGCATCTGAAGATGCCCCTACATGCCTGATAAACACGGATGGATTTGACTTGTTAGTTCTAACAATCGACCAATTAAGCGAACGGAGATGAAGTGCTGAATAAGCCCTTGTAGTTGACAATAAGTACCTGACTTGGCTAGAGCTTTGCAATTGGGCCACAGACTTCCCAGCCTATCGCTCCATTCACGATAGAATATTCCTATCTGGTTAGCCTGTGCTCGCAATTTCTCTCAGCCTCTTCAGTGGAGGCGCATGAGGACTTCGCCTCCTCTGTTTCATTAATGATGGCCTGCGACCACTTTCTTTGACACAATTGCTTAGGATGGCTTTGTGGGTTTCATCAGTCTTCGTGGCCCTCACCGTACTGCTGCTCAGGTGTACTATTGGGTCCCAGAGGCAAGGTGTAGTGCTATGAGTCAGTGCCCTTGAGACCAGGTCCAGGCTGCTGGAATGTTGTCTCTATCTTGGTCAACCTTGGGTCTCAGGGATCCGCTCCACAAACTTGGTTGTCAAAGATGAGATGGCGGCACCTCATATATTCTGGAATGTCCATGAGGTTTCGTTCCTCATCTCACCATCTGCTGTGATATACAGTCCGGAAAATCGCATCTTCTTAGACATCCTATCTATCAGGAACCAAGACACTTTTTGACCCTTCCTATTCTTCTCCGTTAGAACAGAGTGAAAAGCTTAGATGGCTTCACACTGTTGTTCAGAACGATGGTGCTACCAAAAGAGTTGATTTATTAGTCCATGGTTGAGCAGGGAGGATTGCTGTGAAGAGCAAGAGCCAGTCTAAGGTTCAAACTTTAGAAGAAGTCCAACGTCCTTGCAGATTGCACCGCAGAGCTTGTAGTTCAGATTGTGTATAAAAGGTGAATGAAAGTGAAGTAGGTGATCAAGTTTCGTGAATGTTCTAATTTTCAATTACTCCCTCTAGTTTTGTATTCAGAGTATGATTACTATGATAGAGGTTTCTCCCACCTCCACTAAAGGATGGTCCCTATTCTCCTCCTCTAAGTATGCTCCTGCAGACATCCTAAAATATGGAGGATTAGTTCCCACCTAATAACTAACTTCGTCTTTTTTTTTCCTCCCGTTATGCGCTAACTGTGCTTGGTGTATTGCAGTCGCGCTTTAATCTGTAATTTCCACATCTCCTTTCGCACTGTTCCGATGCTATTGACATTAAACTGGCGTGGGTGTCGCAGTGGTGCGGTGTCTATGTTGCGCGCGATGCGTGTGTCGCCTGTGTGCGCGAGGACGCTAGTCGCCGGTGTGTCTGGTGTGTGTTTGGCCGGCTGCAGGCTTTGCGGTGTTTGGGGGGGGCTGAGACGAGTCGGAGTTCGCGCGGTGTGTGAGAGAACTGATGAAGCTTTCCGGGATGTTAGGAAATGTGGGGTGGGGGAGTGCCGAGGGGGTAGAGGGGGGGGGGCTTCGACCGTGAGGTGAGCCGCGGGTGAATGGGGGAGGTGGGGGGGGGTCGGAGGAGTGCCTGTGGTTTGGCGGGAGAATGTTGGAGTGTGGCGAGGGGACTCCTCACTGCAATAAATGTTCAGAATAGCCCAGATTTTATATTTCTGTCCCATCCTGATCAATTACTTAAGGTGACTGGCAAAGGTCAAAGATAGACAAGATAGAGTGAAGCGAATTATGGCGCTTCCTCAGAATCAATTAAGCTCAATCTACAGGAAATATATAAGATATTCATGTCTCTGTCTGTTAGCTTACAATTATCTAACAGCCGCAACGCGGGGGGGTTGAGGGGATGGGGGGGGGGGAGTTTTGTGCGACAGAGAAGGGGGTGGTGCGGATGGTTAGAAATGAGGTACACTTTACATGCTACGGAGAGAGGAGATAGGTGTGAGTGAGTTATCCGACAGGGACGGATGTCGTGTTAAGGGGAGAATGAACTAATCCGCTTTTCCATCTCTTTACCCCATGGTTAAGGCTAAATTATTGATTCCACATGCGTAGTGGAGGACGATCAGACGAGTATAAACGGATGTTCTGCTCCGCTTATGCGGTCTCTGAAATGCATATATCACCCAGGCAAGTCGGCTGGTGCTTTTGACTCTCAGTAACTCTCATAGATGGACCCGAATAAACTGCATGTTGGGAATGGGAAAAAAAACCAAGCCCTGTTTTTGGCGCCTTTTGTTATTCCAGTTATTCTGTTTTAGATATACGAGGATACTGCAAATTGATACTATTTTTGATTTAGTAGCCACCGCTACAAATGTTTTGTCTTTGCTAGACTGCATTTGGTCCATGGCTTTCAAAAACTTTTCATTGAACTTACAGACTTTTACATTGATAATGTAACAGAGATAGATAAACCTGTTACGGATGTATTTGTAGATCTTAAAGGAGATAGAGAGTTATAGTTAAAAAACGGTTCTGGGTTTGATGTAGATATGCTTTAATTGATTTCTTGCTTAATTATAATCAAAGAAATCAATAACGCCCATTTCTTTTAATATAAGCTCGGTAATTTGTGTGTACATTAGGACCCAAGTTAAACGGCAGTAGAAATTAAAGAAGATTTTATCTCATTTATCTGTACACCAGAATGCTGTATTGTTTTCCAAATATATTTCACAAAAATTTCTTAATATAACAACGAATAGCAAAGATGATGGCAAGTGTTTCTCTCCATTTTACATCCTCTTTGCATCTGTTGGTGCTGTGTGACATGGGCTTTCATCTGTGCAATGGCATTGACAGACTCTATTTACTAAGGAACATCGATGGTTGTGGAATATTGCAAGATGCCCTGAATCTGTTTTACCTGAGTTCATTTGCCTTTTCTGAATCCTGATGATGTAATTATTTAATACATAAGGTTATATGACTATAATTTATTAACTCAATTTATAAGAAATAAAACCACAGGCAAAAATATGTTGCCCTCCATCTGTCTATAAAAGCCATGATTAGAAAAAACTGTACTAGCATAAAAACTAACAAAAAGCAAAACCCACTAAGGCATTTATTTCATATATTTTGCTTACCATTTGCTTTCATTGATTTGGCTCAGAATTCTTACTCTTTTCCTTCACTTTGCATAACTCTGTCAACATGCAGAGTGTAGCACCATGAGTGTCATTGTACCATTGTATCATTGTATCATCTGTTTATGTATGAACAGCTCTATTTATTAGAAACTCTTAAAGAAAAAGTTGCTTATATGCAGAATCAATGAATTGGTTTAATAGTATTGTTCTACATCTTTCTTCTTCAACATAGGTAGATATGTTTTTTTTAAATTTTAAGACACACAGCCATATATGGTAGGTTAAAAATCATTTTAGCTAATTGTTCTCTTGCAGCCTTTAAGCAGTGAGTATTTCATCAACACTTGATGTTTTCCTATTTGAAAGCGGGGTCTATTGTGTCCTTCGTATCACTTTCCATTGAAATTGGTTCCTGCATACATTCTCTCTGTGTTAATGTTTCCATAATTGTTTAGTATTAACCATAATGTTGCAAACTTAAGAAATGTGCATTGTGATGTCATGACACATCTTTTTTTATTTCTCTTCTAATGGTGTTTACATGACACACATTTTGTAACTCATGTCTGCTCTAGGAAAACAGTGAAAGTTTTTATCTATAATTTCATTTATAAAGAGCTTCTATATATGCTGAATACACTGAATTTGGAGTATATGTTTTTCTGTGTAAAGAGCAGTCGATCAGAGCTGGTGGTGGCTTGTATTAAATCTCTTCCATGGGTTCTCTTCAGATATTCTTAAATAAGTTATTTTACCTGTAATTTTTTATATTCTTCTAAAATTAAAAGTAATCATGTAAACTTTCTGCTCTATGCAGATAGTACATTAGTGATGTCTCATAACTTGAGAGGAAGAGTAGATTGTTGTATAAGTTTAGTTTCTATAGTAAACATAGCTTCCTGAATATTAATAAGATCAAATCTAAGGGGTTTTTTGGGGGAAACAAATGGGTGAGCATAATTGAAGAGTGAATGGGGGAAGAAACAGACTAGTTTAAGCAGTGTGTGTGTGTGTGTGTGTGTGTGTGTGTGTGATCTCTAACTCCAATTCTCAAGATCTATAATGCCAGAAAGTTTGATTATAACATATGGTATGGATAATACTTGGATGTTGACATCCCTACTGTACAGAATTTAATATATTCATTTCATATTTCTTTTTTTGAAAGAGTTATCAGTATTAATATGGCCACCCATCATACCACAGTGACTGTCAATTCAAAGTTGCAATAACCTCTTGAATTTAGAGAACTTCTTGAAACTGTGCCATATTTTTCCATGTCTGTTTCCATCTTCCATATCTTTACATATGTTATCATAACATTGCTTCTTGTCTCTTCTAACAGCTGCCTGAAATTCTTTGTTACATTCCTTCTTGATATTTGTCCTTCTCAGTTTTGATTTCTCTCTCTTCTTGACAATTTCCACCATCTGTTATGACATACAATTTAATTTCTTTTGTTTTGGGGTTTAGTAGTTTCTTTTCACATTCATCTTTTTCATTCAACTGTTTCTTTGGTTCTCAATAGATGATATTCAGTTCTTCAAAGCAATTCCTAATATTCTCCTTGAAAATGGTGGGTATATGCTCAAGATTATATCTACAAACAGTGTATCTTGGGTGTTAACTTTTGATAGATTGAAATTGATCAGTTTAACACTTGTCTGATTGTAGTGAGTAAAGAGGATGGCCTTGAAAAACACAGAAAAGATCCACTACCAAGGCAACAATCAGATAAATAAGATGAGCCCCAGCCAAGAAAGTGGTTTTGAAAACACTTGATGCAGATAAAAGAGAAAGGAAGGAAAGCACATTCAGACTAGCAAGATTTTGCTGCTATAGCTCTTCTAATATAGAGTA
The DNA here is from genome assembly GCA_004320025.1 of Laticauda laticaudata. Classification (NCBI taxonomy): domain Eukaryota; kingdom Metazoa; phylum Chordata; class Lepidosauria; order Squamata; family Elapidae; genus Laticauda; species Laticauda laticaudata. The sequence continues at coordinate 17,887 of BHFT01063513.1, forward strand.
GCTTTAGGTCTATACACAGAGTCTTAGTCTACTTTATAGGGCTAACAACATTCTGAATTAAGGGGTGGAGTTGTCCAAAGCATTTCTGTAAACCACTTTCTTGGTCTGGGCTCAAGTCTCATTTATCTCTGATTGATAAACTATAATTGAAGTTATTTGGTTATTGATTGCATTGTACTCAAGAACTGTCCTTGTGATATGATTCCTGACTATAAAAGTAACACTGTTTTTCTTGTTGTTTTTCTTGCCTGACCAGTAAACAATATGATCTTCTGACTGAACATGTCCAATTTCAGTCTATTTCAATCTTTAGATGCCTGAAGTATCAGTCCATTGCATCCTTTACTGTGTTCAGCTTTCTAGTGTTCATATTACTTATGTTCCATGTTCTTACTGTAATCAATATTTTTTCTTATGAATTACCAACAATCATAATGCATAGACCATATTTTTAAACTATGTTTAAAATGGCAGAGTGTAGAAATATCTTGAGAGCCAGTTTGGTTAAGGGATCAGGATAGGAAACTGGTAGACTGTGAAGTCTCACCCCACTTTTGGCATAAAGCAAGCTGGGTGACTTTGGGCTAATCACTTTCTTCTCATTGCTAGAAGGGAGACAATGGCAAACCATTTCTGAAAACCTTGCCAAGAAAATTGCAGGGACTCTTCCAGGTAATCTCAGAGAATTGGACATGATTGAACAGAAGAAAAAAAATGGAATAGAAGTCCACCCAAAAGTGCTTTTCCAAAAGGCACTGGACTTTCTTGGGTTTCTTTCCCCTTGAAAACATTTCACTTCTCATCCAAAAAGCTTCTTCAATTCTTCAGCTTCTTGATGAGTAGTAAAATGTTTTCAAGGAAAAAAAAGTCCAGTTGTCTTTTGGAAAAACACTTTTGGGATAACCATGACCAGATGATTGAGAATCTCCATAGACAATAGAATTCCACTCTACCTCCCTGCCACCATCCTTATAATTTATAATGCAAAGTGTGGGTGGAAAATGGAAGATGTAGTTAGGTTGAAATTTAGTAGCCACAAAATAAAGTACAGCCTGCATTATCCAGAAGTACTGAATAACAAATATAACTGTAAGTTTAAACTTGTTACTCTTATTATTTTGTTTTTTTTTTTAAATAACATGCCTAATTGAAAATATAAGTAAAATAGTAAATTATTCCCTTTTCAGCATTTTTCAACTTACTGAATCTGGGGCAATTTATATCATCATTCAAGACCATGTCTAATAATTATTTGATGGAAAATATCAATTTATTTGTTAGTAGTTGATTATTGAAGCTTCTAATACATTATTGCAACTTGTCACTGTTGTCCTGTTTTAAAATGTTGGTATGTTACACCCTAGCTATTAAATCTTAGGAACTTTTATTTCTGCAATGAATAGATAGCTTAAATACCAGTATTTTATTGGAGAAGTAAGGCAAATTATCTAAGTGAGGCAGATACAAATGTTTTTGGGGTGAACAGTAGGTGCTACCACAATATTTCTAGAAATGAATTTAAATTCACAATGTCACTATTTGTGTTCAATTTAAGTTTGTGTTAAGGAAGAAAGGTAAAGTACAGCCATTCAATAGAAGATTCATTATTCATTCTGAAAAATAAAATAAAATCTTTTCCTCAATAGATCCATTTTCACAGTGTGAGATTCAGTTCTATGAGATTCAGTACAAGAGTCATTTCTCTGTAAGAAGAGACACAACTAGAGCTTTGTTGTTGATGTGAGCTGATGATTCTGGCTTTTAGAATTTTTGGACTGGGCAGACATGCTGTACCACGTCATCTTCCAAAAACATTTTGCCTCAGCTTTTATATACTAAGGCACAGGCAATTTTGAATTTTCCATATACAGTTAACATGTTTTGGGTAACAAAGAATAATCTTGTCTGCCTTTGGTTCCAATATAAACAAAATCACAGTAATTCACAAATTAGTGATCTGTATAATAAACTTAAAATATCCACCCAGGCTTGCTTTTAACATTTGTTTCAGATTTATTTTCTCATTGCAAAAAAATTAATAGTTTCAGTATTTGTTTATTTTGCTTTTAATGTATTCCTTTTGGACTCTATAATCAGGAACGATTTTAGCAAATGAAATATGTTGCCAGATGCTTCCATTTCAAAAGTGAAGCTTCCTTAAAAATTAATTATTTGTCTTTCTGTCTTTTATAATTAAGTAAGCTTCATAAAACAAAGCCAGAATTTCTCTTTAAAAATGATTAGTAAATGCTCATGATAAATTTATAAATTTGTGCTGTCCATAAGCAAATGTGAAGATTGCCAGGACAGTGGATTGTGTTTAAATGAAAAAGAATTTAATCATTAAATCATGCAATTAAATTGCTGCAATTAAATTTACAATGATAGATTGAAGTCACAGTAATTCTTATTACAAATTGGGTTCCTTAAAATATCTTCCTATGGATATTTTCTTGCAACTGGAGTTGTACTTTCAATGGACAAGGAGATTATTAGAACTTTGTGTGATGGCCCAAGAAATTAACTTTCAATAGTGCACCCATCAAAGTTGTGCTGTAAGCAGGAAATAGTGCTCCTTTAGATTTTTCTTAAGTTCTCTACAAGAAAACCATTGTATCAAGGTCACAAACTATAGTCCAGACATTTTACTTTCTACCAAAGAGAGATTTTAATGTAGGAAAACATTGTAAAAGTATGCACCTGATATTACAAGCCTTATGCAAAATGTTTAAGATACACTCTGCTTGCAGGTTTGGGATAGAGAACTTAGGTGTTTCAATGGCACTTTTTTTGAATGTTATTGTTGTTGTATTGTCCAGGCAGTTGTATTTTTTATGTTGTGTTTTTAATTATATACAGCATTGGATATTTGAAAAGCCACTCAGAATCTTCTTGGAATCAGGCAGTCTTAAAATCTTTAATATATGTCATCACCCAATTATTATTTTATTTGGTGCATACATATGCCTTCAACTGAGAAGTAAGCTAGGTGTCTTGTTCCCATTGTCTTTAATAACTATTATATAGTAAATGGACACCAAAGATTATTGCAGAAATGTTTAACTTTTTCTTCCACCCTTGTCAGAAATGCATGCAAAATTCCTTGTTATTTTGCTGGGGAGAAGGTTATATTTTTAAAGAAAAAAAATTGCAATCAAGGTTTGACTTTATTAGTGTCTATACATTCACCTCCAGCAACTAGTGGAAAGCAATTTGATATTATCTGCTCACAACCCTGCTTGTTTCTGAAGTGCTCTTCACAAGAACATTTTTGCCCAAGGTTCTTGTCTAAATTAGGCAAAAACCAATTCCATTTTCTTTTTTTCTCTCTCTCCATTTTGTTTGCAATGGAACCTCAGCATTCATCCTAAGCACCTGCCTATTAAACAAAATCAATTTTCTTCCATTCTTTCTCTTTCTCCCATCCCAAAAAATAAACTACAGTGTATTTCTCTCCCCTGTCCTCACCCACCATTTCACACTTAAGTTTATGGGTGCTAAAAAGCATTTGTTTATCTAATATGTATAGGATTATGCCAAGCTTTACAACAACTGGCCTCCAATCATAAAGCATCCCCTTGGAGGCAGGGGACAGCAGGAGGCACAGTGTTTAGGCTACCTAAGTTGTGCACACACATTCAGAATCAGGCCCCAAATGGTATTCCTCCTAGTTTGAATGAATGGGATAAAACTGAATAGATAGCACCTCTGCTTTATCTTCCAAAAATCTGGAAAGTCTAATTATTAGTTATATTTACATACTCATATCTGTGCATAATCTTTGATATTTTTCCTCATACCTTCTGAAAAATAGCATCATCTTGCTTTTTAGTACCATTTCATGGTCCTCATTTAATAATCGCCCTGTTAAGCAACCATTCAAAATTACGACAGTGCTGAAACAGTGATTTTTTAAAATTAGTCCTTGTGGTCATATGACTGAGATCCAGACACTTTGCAATCAGTGGGTGTTTGCAACTGCTATAGCATCTTACAGTCACATAATCACCATTTGCATGTTTCACAGATGGTTTCCAATATTTTACTTCCAAGCTGGCAGTAAAATTCCAAGTTGTGATCATAAGATGTCAGCTCTTCAAGGTAAACCAGTTAGGAAACATGACCATGGGAGCTAATTCTACTTTATTGTAAAGGTTTCGTTAACAGCACCTTGCTCCTTCCCCTCTTGTTTGATTGCTTCCTAGGCAGCATCTCTTGTCCCAGGCCAAGCAGACACAAATGCATGAAGAGCTTGTTGCACAGTTTACTAAATTAGGTTTGTGAGTAAATAAACTAGCAAGTGCAAACCCACACACATGCAGCAAGGAGACAGGTTCCCCACTAAAGTTTAACAGGATTGCCTTACAAGAGTTCCAGTTCAAAACAGTAAGCAAAAGAATAGTTGAAGTTTTAGGGTCAGAGCTTGGTAGAAGATTTGTCAACTGGGTGCCAACTAAAAAATACTTCTTTGGTCTTTTTAGTTGCCAGCAGAAAGAGAGTGGGGAAAAACAGTACATTCCTTAAATGATTCGGATAATTGTTTTGGCAACCTAAGCTTCTGATGCACAAAATTATTACTAGAGAGCATGATTGATGGCTCTTGGCTATGGATATGTCTCATTGAAAGCCCCTGTCACACTGCACCAACGGATGCAAAGAGGATGTAAAATGGACAAAAAAGCTTGCCATCCATTGGTATAACGCAATGTACTCACTGCCTCCGTTTTGCTTCCTCTCTAATCCATCCAGCATCCGTCTATTGATGTTTCATCCGCTCAAAAAGTTTTCAGCTGCCCAAAACTTTTGCATGGAAAATGTATCCAATTCGTCCATTCTGCATCCGCTACGCATCCGCAACGCATCCGTTACGCATCTGCAACGCATCCGTTAACGCATCCATTACGCATCCGTTATGCATCCGCTATATCCGCTAGGCATCCGCTGCGCATCCGCACAACTCACATCCGCTCGGACGCAGGGAGGAAGCAGAACGGACACAGAACGGATGCAGAACGGATGCAGAATGGATGCCAAGTGGAAACAAAGCATTTAAAATGGAAAAAACGTTCGCAGAGGGGACCTATCTCGGATATTTAAGGATGCCTAGAGGATGCCTAGAGGATGCCTAGAGGATGACTAGAGGATGCAAAGGGCACCTATACTGCTATAAAAAGGCGGAGCACTCATCTGCATCTCACTTTCAGACCAGCAGCCCACCTGTGCAGACCACTGCAGCCTTCATCTGACTCTTCCTCTTCCACAGCATCCAATCATGTCAATCGTGGATCGTAACACAGTCTTTTGGCAGCCACCATCCCTCCTGCAACAGTGCGAAGCCATCTACAGGCTCTGTGAATCTACAACGGGAAGAAAAGGAGGCGGCCAGAAGCGTCTGGGTCCGAAGATGGATCGGGAGAAGAGCAGAGTACGGGCTGTACAACAAGCTGATGGTGGAGCTCAGGAACGAAGACACTCGGGCATTCAGAACTTCATGAGGATGCCTCCAGCATGTTTGACGAAGTTGTGCAGTGGCTGACACGCCAGGTTGACCAGGCAAAAACACCAACTTCCGGCCCAGCCTGGAACCTGGGCTCAAGGTGGCACTCACTCTGTGCCACCTGGCCTCAGGGAACCACCTACAGGAGCATGCAGTATGGCTAGAGGGTGCCACACAACACCATCAGCATTGTGGTCAGGGAAGTGGTGCAGGCCATCATCGAAGATACCTGCAGGAGCTCCTCCAGTTCCCCTCCACTGATGAAGGATGGAAGAAAGTTTGCCAGAGCAGTGGTTCCAGAGGTGGAACTTCCACACACATCGTTGGAGCCATAGATGGCAAGCATGTGGCCTGCAAAGCACCAGCCAAGTCAGGGTCCACTTATTTTCAACTACAAGGGTTTCTTCAGCATCGTCCTCTTTGCCATGGTCAATGCTGACTACAAGTTCATGTACATCGATGCTTCAGGCAGCGGCTCATGTTCAGATGCCCAGGTATACAATGCAGTGACCTCAAGGAGGGGCTGGGAACACAACCTCATCATGGGCTTCCCAGATCCAGACCGCTGCCAACGACACGCAAGATGTGCCCTACTTCATCGTGGGGGATGACGCCTTCTCCCTCACAACCTACCTCATGAAAGCCCTACACTTCAAGACACCTCACCCGTGAAGAGAGGATCTTCAACTACAGGCTGTCCAGGGGCAAGGCGGGTGGTGGAGAGACGCCTTGGCATCCTGGCCAACAGTTCCAGGTACTTCTCACCACCATGCAGCATCGCCCAGAGACTGTGAGGAGGATCGTGGAAGCTTTGCTGCATCCTGCACAATCTCATGCGCACCCGCTACCCGGTCTTGCACAACAGGCTCATAGACCTCCAACAAGCAATGGGGACATGGAGCCTGGGGAATGGAGGCAAGGGTGAAACCTGATAGACACTCAGGATGTGCAAGGCCCCAACAGAGCCTCATGTGAAGGGAAGAAGCAGCGCAACCTCCTGAAACACTGGTGTAACTCCCCAGCTGGAGCAGAGTGGAGGTGTGCAAGACAGGATGATAGATGATTAATGGATGCTTCTTCCAGGCTGCTCATCAACACTGATGAGATTGGGCCATGTATGTTGGGTGGGCCTACAATGAACAGGGCAATTAATAAAGAGTTGTGTTTGTGTTGACATGTGTGGATGATTATTACATTATTATTGATAATAAAGGCCATAGGTGTGGCACCAGGGAGAGTGGACCATACAGTCCCACTATGCTTGCACTGGAGGCTCTATCTATCCCACTGCTATCCTTACCCATCCCACAGCTATTACCCATCCCAAAGATATCCCTGCCCATCCCACAGCTATTACCCATCCCAAAGGTATCCCTGCCCATCCCACAGTGATTACCATCCCACAGGTATCCCTTCCCATCCACAGCTATTACCATCCCACAGTATCCTGCCCATCACACTGCTATCTTAACCCATCCACAAGCATGCAAAGGCTTAAACCATTTCTAAAGTTTCCACCAGAACTTTATTAAAAAAAAGAAATGAAGCAGTGTGTGAATCAAAGATAAACTTTCTTGAAACAAGCTGTAAAACAAAAATGACCCAAGTCAATTGGTCCAAATAAACTCTACAGGTAGCCAGCTACCCAGTCTCTGGCACTCTTATTGGTCACTCGGAGGTGTGCCCAGTCTCAGGGTGAAGGGTCCAGGTGCTGTGGAGGTGGGTGATGCTGGAGTGCTGGTCTGAAGCACCACTGGGGTGCCTGGCCCTGAGAAGAGAACAGGTGAGGTGTGTTGAGAAACCTCTCAGACAGCTGGCTCAGACCCGTGATGCTGAGAGGTCCTTCCTCCATGCCATGGGGTGTCAACCCCAGTACTGATGACAGATGTACTGAGCGGGCTTGGCTGTGGGGTGGAGGAAGGAGTAGTGTAGTGGGCTGTCTGGTCTGCAGCTGGGTGAGGGACTGGCAGGGTGGCATCGGTGGTGGTGGGTGGCATCGCTGTTGTCACTGGCATCATGGCGTGACTGGCATCGGTGGCATCAGTGGAATCGGTTGGCAACGGGTGTCGTCCGATGACTCTGTGCCTCGACTGGGAAGGGCTCCTGCCTGTGCTGCTGGACCTCCTGGTAGCCGTAGCCCTGGTAGGTGAGGGGCTGTGGGAAGCCTTGATATGGGAGGGACATCACCTGGGGTGGAGGAGCAGAACCTGAACTGGTGGGAGCAGGTTCCTCTGGGTCTGGAGGGTTGTGAAGCAGCTCCGTGATCCGGTCCTTCACCACCTGGTACTGGGGTTCTCCATGTTCTTGAGGGTCTGGTTGTCATAGGTGAGGAAGGGCTTGCGGTTGGAGGATGAGGAGTCGTGCTGACCAGCTGAGAGAGGAGATCTATACTGGTGCGGATGGTGTCCCTGATCTCCAGCAGGACAGTGTGGCGTGCCCTCCTGCTATCTGGCTCTCTGCCTTTCTGTGTGAGGCAGAGCTGGGGGTGGCGGATGCGGCTACGACTGTGGTGGACTCGATGTCTCCCTCTTCTCCCACGACATCACCAGGGGTCCTCACGGCGTTCCACCATGGTGACAACAGCTTTCCGGGGTTCTCCGCCGTGGCAACGCTCCACAGAAACCTGCCTGGAGACAGGGAACTGACTCTTGGCCGGAAGGGACTGGGTCGTCAGCAGGCTGCCGGAGAGAGAGGGTAGACAGAGGGCTCCTGGTTGCTCCTCGTGACGGATCTCACCCTCCAGAAGCTGCACCTTTGCCATGACGTAGGTTCTACTGTCCATCAGCTTAACGTGGCCCTGGCCAGATTTCTTCAGGTGCAGCTTTCCCGTACCAGGTGTGCATATGTTTCCACGCCGAGGGCACCTCGAAGTGTAACCCATACTCTCGCCCTCTCTCTCCAAGCAGCCTGCTTCCTTTTTGGTGTCCCTGTTACAGCCGGTGTCCCTTCGCCAAAACAGATTAAGTCCATTCTCGTCTCAGACACATCCAGCACCTCATCCTTGTGTTGCCTCCTCAATAAGTATTGCCTCCTCTCACGTCCCCAATACGCCTCTTCTCCCTTTGGCAGACCAGAATGGGCCCTCAATCAAGAAGGGGCTCCCAGGAGGGTAGGGTTGCATACCTCCAACCACCAACCACCCAGCAAGCAGCACAGCAGGATCATCATCAGGCAGCCAGCAGCAGCATGGATCATCATCATCAGCAGCAGCAGCAGCAAGTCCAGCAGGATCATCATCATCAGCAGCAGCAAGCAGCAGCAGCAGGATCAGCAGGGACCGGATATATCATCAGCAGAGTAATACCTGGAGGACTAGCAGCACCAGCAGCACCAGCAGCACCAGCAGGACAGGAGCACGAGCAGGACCAGGAGGCACCAAAGCAGGACAAGGCAGGGACGAGCAAGACACAGGAGCACGAGCAGTACGAGCACTACGAGCAAGTCCAGGGAGCACGAGCAGGACGGAGCAAGTCCAGGAGTATGAGCAGGACGAGCAGGAAACAGCCTGCAGCAGCAGCAGAGTACGCAGCAGAATCACCAGCGTCAGGAGCAGTTCAGCAGAAGCTCCAACCCAGAAGAGTGAGGCCCGAGCCAGCAGAAGCCCCAGCATGAAGCAGAGTCAGGGACAGGGGGCGGGGGGGTGTCCCCTGTCTCTCTTGCAGGGATGGCCGGGCAGGTTTGCTGAGACTTTCGCTTTCTCCCCATGGTTGTGGGGTTGCTGGCTGGGGCAGGGAGGCTGGCAGGGGAGGTGGCAGGCACCAGGCTGGGTGGGGAGGCTGGCACAACGCTGGCAGGGAAGCCTGGCAACCAAGGCTGCAGGAAGCCTGGCAGGAAGGCTGGCAGGAAGCCTGGCAGGAAAGCCTGGCAGGAAGCCTGGCAAGGAAGGCAGGCAAGGCAACAAGGCTGGCAACAGCCGGCAGGCACCAAGGGCTGGCAGGCAGAACTGGCTGCAGGGAGGGCTGGAAGGCAGGCTGCAGCAAAGGCTGGCAGGCAGGCAGACAGCTAGGCTGGCAGGGAGGCTGGCCAGAGGCTTGGAGGCAGGCGGCAGGAAGGGTGCAGCCAAGGCTTGCAGGCAGGCATTGCAGGCAGGGCCAGGCAAGGAACTCCGATGTATCCTGTACATCAGGTCTTTCCTCCGGAATGCCTGGCCACGTGCGAGCTTGCTTCCCTTATATCCCGCGTGGCTTGCGCAATGCATCTCCCCCCCGCATGTGCAATTAAACACCAGGCATCCTGTTCGGCTTCCGCTTGTGGCAATACTTTGCTAGGCTTCCGCTCTGCATCCGCTTTCATCAGCTGTGCATTCCGCCTCTGCGCATCCGCTTCATCCGTTCCGTGTCCACTTTGCTGAGACCCCCCAGAAGCCGCGGGATGTGCCCATCGCTCCCATCCGCTTCCATCCATATAGCTGTCCATTCCGCATCCGCTTTCCATCTGCCTGCATCCTTCCCCCGTCCGTGTTATCCGCTCCCGGTTTTGCACAAATTTTTTGCCCCTTTTGAGAGCGGATAACAATGGATGGAACATTTTGCTCATCTGTTGTGTCCGTTTTGCATCCGTTGGGCAGTGTGACAAGGCCTGAAGAAGGAGTGGTGGGGGGAAAAAACCAGGGTCAGGGGGGAAATGAATGATATGTCACAGTCGGCTGCAACTGGAAAAAGCTGACATTTCAACTCCTAATAAATCAATTTCTTTACTCTGAGAAATGTGGCTAAAGACTTATGACTGGAATGGGGGTGTATGTTGGAGTCCTGACACTGGACTGTTTTCAAAGTTAGGGTTATGAAATTAGTACAAAAAGAGTCAAGGCATTCACAGTGGGGGTTAACAGGTAGTATTATCAATGGAGGGTTAGAGCTGGCTGCTCAATTTTCATAGAAGCCACCCTGGTGTTGCTCATTTAGAAGGTGAGATCCTTCCTCATGAGCAGTCTTGCAGAGTGCCTTTGCTCCACTTGCTTCTCAACATGACAAGCCTTTATGTTGAAGGAGGATGGCAAGTTCAGCACTTTCATATTTGGAGAGTGGTGGCATCTGTTCCTGATGGTGCTGCTGGACAGTTCCACCTTCTCTGCCCGCTCAGAGAAGCAGTCCATCTGGTAATTCTGTAGCTGGCTTCTCATTGTTAGTCTCTGAATCTCAGCCCATCATGACACTCTCCCTCTCGTCCCTTAGAGTCATTTTACACATGATGTCATGCTTATTAACTGTGTTATTTCATCACAAAGTTGCTGGTTTCAGTTGTGGTTGTTAAAGGAAGTGTCAAGGTTCCTACTGACGAACTCAACCAAGCCAGCACTCTAACATGATCAGATCTCTTTAAGAACTGTTTTATTGAGTATATCATTTCAGCATGCATGAAAGCAAAAGCAACCCTATTTCCCATGGTTTTCATAAAATTAAAGAATAGATATTTACTTCCCTGCTTGTCACATATCACATTGTCCAATTAGGTGTTCTGGCATCTCCTGGGTAGCTCCTTCAAGTCTTTGGTCAGTTGAGATGACCTTTGGTCTGTTAAGATGACCTTTGTTCCTATGGGATGTTGAGTTATTATTGTCTGGACTGATCTTCCAAACCTCCCCCCCCCCCCCNGAAAAGATGGCTGCAGCCCAGTGGTGGGATTCAAATTTTTTTACTACTGGTTCTGTGGGCATGGCTTGGTGGGCGTGGCAGGGGAAGGATACTGTAAAATCTCCAGTCAAATCTCCGAAGTATTCAAAATTTATGCTACTGGTTCTCCAGAACTGGTCAAAACTGGTCAGAACTAGTCAAAACCTGCTGAATACCACCTCTGCTGTGGCCACATGTGTCCATTTCAAAGTTGACAGGAAACCTACCTGTACTAGAAAACAGAGCTGTTTTAAAAAAAAAGTTAGTCCAATTTATACTGGATTTGAATTAATAGATTACAAATACAATTAAAGAGAGTATAATCAGCTTCAGAATGTGTTGGGAGTGATGACCATCTTTTAGTCAGAGTGTTTTCTCCTGAACAATGGCATTGAAGAAACACATTAGCATTATACACTGGATTAAATTTATTGATTACCAGTCTATTTCTGAATGTAGCTAAATTTACTCCCTGAAGACTGCAGTCACCTGAGTATATTCTTGTCCTCTCTGCAAGAAGAAGACTAACACTCAATTGTGGAGTTGAGTAGCAGAATAACAACAGCAGTGAACTTATTATACATGCTAATGGCATGTCCTCTAAATAATCATGCTTATTGTCCATCCTAAAGATGATATAAGAAAGAAAAAAACCAGAACCCTCTAGTTATTCAGTTAATTAAAAAACAAAAACAAACGCACATTTTAATGAGAATGACTTGATGAGAGGGATGACTGGCAAAAATTAATTAACTTGTTGGGTAATTGATAGTAAGCCATTTTTATCAACCTAATCCCACATTTTCTTGTGACTGAGCTGAATTATTGAGCTCTGTAACAAAAATAACCTTATTAGTCACAGTATATACTGTTGTAAACATAGCAGACAACAAATCACTGCTGTTCTCTTCTCTGGCTGAGATGACCTTAATACTTTTTTCTCTTCCTCTCCCAATTATGCTTCCTCTGTCCTTGCAACAGCTTTGATTTCTAATAACTTAAATATCCACCTACAGAGATGCAGAGATAAGCAGAAGCTATCACTTGTTAATAAGAACGAAATAAAGCAAAAGCTAGGAATGCCCTTTCTATAAATTCTTCAAAACTCAGAAAAGACCAAAAGGAATGAACTCCTCTGTCATCTTCAAATTGGTTGCATACTTTTCCTCCATATCTGCTTTTTCAAAACTTAAAAAGCGGTAACTAGCACGGAGAAAAGAGTAGTTGATTTGCTAAAACAATAGTAAGGAGAGCTTTTATCATCTTGGAAAAGAGTTATCCTATAGCCACCAAGTGTAGATATTGACTTACTGGTACATTATCAGTCAAAAAGAGGGATCTCTAAGGTTTTGGGCTTTGTCTTTAAACATCTGAGTGTATTTATACTTTCCACTGTTACAGAATCAGTAAGAACGTAGAAATGTAAATTATGAATACACATCTTATTTTTTTCTACTACATCTGTCACAAAATAACTCTTTGAAAAGACAATGCAGATTCTAGCATGCTGTGATCTTCAAAATATGGCACTACAATGATTTTCTTTTTTAAAAAAATCAGGTCAATAGTAAATAAAAGTGTTACAATTATGTTCGGCAGAGTTCCTCTTCTATTCATGCATAAACAATTTAAAAAATACTTTTATGTTACCCTAATTTGTTATTCCCAAACTGTTGGCAAGTTTATGAAAATTTCACATGCAATATACAAGAGGAGAGAGAAGCAAATAACAAAGCAAGTGATGAAGATAATAATGATATCCCAAGAAATACACTTATTCCCTTCCATGTTTTTAATCTCATAAATTCAAAATCTCAATTCCATCAAATTTCTGTTAGATTACAATGACTGAAACATAAATTGTACTGATCTCTGGTCTAAAACAAAACCCACTCCCTTTTCAGCTGAAGAATTTTGAAATAAATTCCCTTTCTATTTAAGTAGTCTGCAAACCACTCTTTGTAAATACTCCAAATCAGAAGTGGGATTCTACCAGTTCACACCTATTTGCTTGAACCAAATATTGCAATCGGCCACAGTGTAATCTAGAATCGAGAATTTTTTGAATATCATAATGTGTTTCCATGTACTGTCAACAGTTTAGGGGGAGCAAGTGTTAGTGGTCTTATCATCATTGATGTAGTAGCAGGTTTTAGTAAATTACAATGGAACACTGGATAAAATTCGAGGAAGAATAAGAAGAATAAGAATAAGAATCGAGGAAGACCTAATTGGACAGTGACCGGATTGATTATTTTTGAAATTGGGAATGGACCCAAGAATTTTGGACCCAGCTTCTTACTGGGTAGTTTCAACCTAAGATACTTGGTCGACAAATATACTTTGTCCCCTACTTTAAAAGGTGGTTGAAGGGATGTATGCTTATCCACCTGTTTTTTATAAATTTTTGCAGCTTCGTTTAAAGCTGTTTTTGTATCTTCCCACCCTTTCTTTAATGAGTTCATCCATTCAGTCAGGGTCATGGATGAGGGAGGTTGTCTAGGTAACTCTGGCATCGGGACAAAACCCATTCCAGTGTTGATTTGTAATGGAGTCAATTCTGTGCTGCTATGTACTGCATTATTGTAAGTAACCTTTGCAAAAGGTAATAACTCAGCCCAATTTTCTTGTTGATAATTTACATAGCATCTAATATATTGTTCAGTCATGGCATTAGCCCTCTCTGCTGCTCTGTTACAAGCAGGATGGAAAGCTGAGGATAACCCTTAAGAGGAACCAATGGATTTCAGAAATTCCCTTCAAAATTTTGTGGTAAATTGTACCCCTCTGTCTGATATTACTCTGCAAGGTACACCATGTAGTCTATAGATATGTTTCACAAACAGCTTTGCAAGTTTTTTCGCAGATGGAAACACTTTGCAGGCTATAAAATGGGCCTGTTTAGAGAATGTCAATTATAGTCCAAATGATCGTATTCCCTTCACTCTTAGGTAATTCAACAATAAAGTCCATTGTGATTTCTTCCCAAGATTGGGTTGGTTCAGCAACTTGTTGCAGAAGGTCAGGGGGGTTTTCAGTTCTGTGTTTCATCGTGGTACAAATTGAACAACTCTTTACATAGTCCTCGACATCAGGTTTCATTTTTGACCACCAGAACTGTCTTCTTTGTAAATGTAGGCTTTTTAGGAATCCGAAGTGACCTCCCAGCTGGGAGTTGTGGCTATGCTTTTGAACCAGTAGTCTTACAGTTGTGGGTACATAAAGCTTAGTCCCTTTCCAAGCTAGTTCAACTTGGTTTGATGGTCCAAGAACCAAGGATGGGTCAATAGGGCCATTTTCAATTCTGCAGTCAGCATATCTTCCAGGCATTTGAGGTTGCGGTTAGCTGAATGGTTACTTGGCCTACCAATTGACTGTCTGAAATTAAGGCTTGTACTATTTCCTCTCGGTGGCTGTCAAACTGAGATTTTCTGGACAGAGCATCCACCAATATGTTTTTCCCTCCAGAGATATATTTAATGTTGAAATTGAATCACTTGAAATATTGGGCCCAGTGGACTTGTTTGGGCAATAATCTCCTAGGGGTCTTTAGAGCCTCAAGGTTCTTATTATCAATCCATACCTCAAAGGCCTCTGGTGCCCCTTCTAGAAAATGCCTCCAAATCAATAAAGCCCATAGTATGGTGAATGCTTCTTTCTCCCAGACTGCCCACCTTCGCTCTGCATCTGTCAGCTTTTTGAACACATAATCACAAGGCATCAGTTGGCCATGAGAGTCTTTTTGCAGCAAAATGGCTACCACCGCTACATTACCTGCATCTGTTTGGGCAATAAAAGGCTTGGTCACGTCTGGGTGCTTGAGGATGGGCTCTGTTGCAAAGAGGCATTTTAATGTCTCAATAGCTTTCTGACAGTCCATAGTCCAAGCCAGGGGTTGACTCAGCTTTGGTTTGCTGGGTGACGGGGCTGTTTTTAATAGCTCTGTCAATGAGAGGGCAACTTCAGCAAAGGATGGAATGAATTGTCTATAGAAGTTGGCAAACCCCAGGACTTCCATTTTGCAGGGCTTTGGCAACAGGCAGGAATCCGCGATCTTGCACGGTTTCTGCCTGGGCTCACCACCGGAGTGCCCCAAGCCAGTTGGCTTTGGGGCTAAGCCACCCTGTAGAGGTTGGTGAAGATGGGGGAGACTCCAGTAGGGTTGAGGAAAGCCGCATATTTCCTCCCCAGCTGGCTAAACTCCCTTTCCTGAAGGCGGCAGAGCAACGGTCAGAAATGGCTGCCTCAAAGAAGCACTCATCCAGAAAAGAACATGCAGGAGAAAGAAAGTGCTGAAGTGAAAGTTTTGGCTGACCGGGATAAGAAGAAACAATTTAGGTATCCTGGAACTTAAACCCTAAAAAAAAAAAAAAAAA
>BHFT01063516.1:0-54778 GCA_004320025.1 Laticauda laticaudata
ACACAGGAACCACACAGCTGTTGCCCAGCCAAAGCAAAGGCCAAAAACAGACAGAAGAAACCAGAAACACCAATCAAAACAAACTCCAAGTCTAATAAACAGACAGACCAAACCCCAACATCAGGATTGATAGAAGAGTAAAAGCCATCCTGGCACAGCAGTTAGCTAGCCTCAATTTAAAACTAACGGCTGTGATAGCCGACCCACATACGAACTCAATACAGAAGCCTGATGATGGCAGATGAGATTCTGCTGAAACATTGCTACAACTTTAAATCACTACAATGACGTGGGATAATACCTGAAGGAAGCTGAACAACACACACATATATTTAAAGCAAATTATCCCTTCTTTTACTTTACCTCTTTAGTTTTAATACATTAGAGCTTTCAACCCTTACCTGTCAGTTATAATTCTTGTTCCACATGTGTACATTTAGATTTACATCTCCTTTGTTTATTTGCTTCAGTTAATCTGCATGTTGTTCTAACACAAAGAACTGTGTGTGGGAAGGGGGGGGATCGTAAAGTATCAAGATCCAAAAACTGAAACTGAAAGATTATGGCAGTCTGGGACTCTCCTGGTAGTCCCAGTCGTAAGGTGACTGTGGTTAGATGGTTCATGTGACTGGTAGAACAAGAGTCAGAAATTTTAAACTGTTCTTCATCTTAATGGTATTTAGCCTTAGGAGATGTGGACTGATGGGTCAGATAGTCAGAAAGGCCAAGGTATCATATCTGGGCTCTTGCAGTAGATAAAATGATTCCAAATAGCCATAGATTATTGTGAGCAGCATAGAGGACATTCTCTAGGGAAGCACAAGGCGGGATAGTTATTTATTCATTTATTAGATATTTATCCCATTTTATTATGTTATAAGTAAATCATGGAGGCAAACATATGTAATATTCTTACTTCATCCTATTTTCCACACAACAACAATCTTATGAGATGGATTTAGCTGTGAGAGACTAACTGGCCAATAATCAACCAATTAGTTTTTATGCCTAAGGCAGAACTACAATTCAGTGTTTCCTAGTTTCTAGGCCAGCACCTTAATCATTATACCAGGCTCTTCAAGTTATGGACAAAGAATAGAACAAAAATTCATAACACACATTTTTTTAAAAATTGGATTTGATTGCAAAGTTGATGTAGAAGAAAGATGTAGCAAAACATGGAATGCTGTTACTTTTCCATTAAAGTTGTACCTATTTATCTACTTGCGCTTACATGCTTTCAAACTGCTAAGTTGGCAGGAATTGAGGCAAGTGATGGGTACTCACTCCATCTTATGTGGGTAGGACTCAAATTGCTAGAGTATACATATTCTCCAGCATTTTTTAAACCACTGAACAACCTCTCCTCTCTCCTGTGTATATGTTTGAGCAATAAAACAGCTAATTGAACTCTTCAGACTGGTTGTTTGCACCTGACAGTTGTGACTGGTATCTTAACTTTCTTCCCACCACCATCTCCTAGCAAGGAATGGAACATTTGTGTGTTGATTCAAAAAACAGTCCCAATTATTGCAAGAAAATTTGTTACAAGACACCCCTATCTTAAATGCCCTGTCTGCTGGGAGGATAATCTCTTAATCTAGATATGTAAAAAGTAGATTCCCAAGCTGATTATGCTCCCATTTATGCAGTGACTTATCGCAGCCTCAAAAATCGACAGTCTCCCTTCCTAAAAGTCGCAGCACTTTTAAGAGAAGTGTGGTTTTACTAACTACCAAATTCTGATGTTGTGATTGTGAAATAGCTGGAGCCTCTGTAGGCCGCATACGCAAATTTGGAGGTGTTGATTATGCCAGCCATATTGGCCATGCACCTGCAGTGGGGGGTTCTTGCAAATTGGTGCCTGTGTGCTCAATGGCACGCTAATTGCATTTGAAAGCACCTGTCTATGCATGCTTGAATGTGCTTTGCATATCCAATCATCTCCATGTCTACATGCTGTGGATGCATCAGCTGTTCCCATCTGCAAGTATGTGCGTATTTTGAGGGGAGGAATTAGGAGCCAGTGAATGTTTCCCACTGTTCAAATGTCTCTTGTCTCTTCTCCGGGAAGTGTCAATGTAACTTTTTACACCTACACTGGGCCTTGACCGATGCAAGGTGTGTGTAGGGCAGGATGGGGGTTGGGAGTCAATATCTACATTAAGACTGGCTCATCAAGTTAAAGGAAACAGGAAATGTGTCTTTATGGAAGTGTTTATTTTCCACTATTTATTAAACAAATTTATACTGCAGACTAAGCACTCCTTTTCTAACAGTTTATTTTTATTAAATAAGTTTTACAAAGGAAAAACAATACAGATCTAAAGATAAATGAAAATAAAGAAATTAAAAGTTATAGTAAATAGACTTCTTTTAAAAAGGCAAAAGAAGGAAGGAAGGAAAGAAAGAAAAAAAAGAGAAAGAAAGAAGAAGGAGGGAGGGAGGGAGAGAGTGAGAGAGAGTGCAGCTCAACAATAAAATTAGTCCAGACCTGGATGCCTTCATTTGAAAAGAAGGAGGGAAGGAAGGAAGGAAGGAAGGAAGGAAGGAAGGAAGGAAGGAAGGAAGGAAGGAAGGAAGGGTGTCCAACTTTCTTTAGAGCAGTTATAAATGCATTTACATTTTATTCTCATCTCCATGGTTATACCATGGCTGTCTTCTTTCCATATTCTACCCTTTTAATCTTCAAACCCTAAATCACATTCTTTTTCTCCTGTTTTTTGCAATGTCCACTGACAGATATGCTATAGTGACAAATATAATTATGTCTAATTAAGTCAATTTTGCCATAATTCTGTCATCTTCACTTACCATTCTTGCATTGTAGATACTCCAGAGTTTTCCCAGAGTTTTGGAAGATGTTCCCTATTTGTTTCTTCCTTAATTAGGTTTGTATTCTGTCTTTTTCATATATAGAGTTCACGTGGTGAACAGACCTAATACTTCTTCCTCCTCTTATTTTTTTACCACGACAACTCTGTGAGGTGGGTTGGGCTAAGAGAGAGAGAGAGAGAGAGAGAGAGAGAGAGAGAGATTGCCCCAAAGTCACCTGACAGTTTTTTCCATGGCTAAAGTGGGACTAGAACTCACTGTCTCCTGATTTCTAGGCCAGCATCTTAACCACTGCACCAGACTGATTCTCTATTTTGTACCCAGCAGAGACCCTCTTTTTGATATATTATTTGAAATAGAATTTGAATCCTGACCATTAGTTGGAAAACCCAAAGATGTTTTTCAAGAGGCAACTGGACTCTCTGATTTTTTGATTTTTTTGTTTTGAAGATGTTTCACTTCTCATCCAAGAAGCTTCTTCAGTTCTGACTGGATGGTGGAGAATGGAAGAATCCCACCATCCATCAGAACTCAAGAAGCTTCTTGGCTGAGAAGCAAAACATCTTCAAAGAAAAACCAGAAAGTCCAGTTGCCGCTTGAAAAAAAGCACTTTTGGGACAACCATGACCTGAATGACTGAAAATCTTCATCGACATCAGTCAGAAAAGCTCCTAAAGCACCTTACGTTATACTAAAAACAACAACAATCACCCAGACCATCTTTGATCTCAGACCAACGAACTCCACCCCGCTCAAAAATACAACACAAAAGGTAAAAGGCCTGGGGAGGGAGAAGGAAAACAAAAATTAGCACCAGTTAAGTCAGCTTCAAGCATTTTCAGCATCTAAGTGAAACAATCTCATTCTGAATGAGCAAAGGGAAAAAGCACAATAAACTCCCTGGCAACTGATCAGTCTAATTGGTTTTTTTTAGGTTCAATGATCTTTAGTAAAAGACAATGAGATTTCACCCTGAGTGTTCTCTCTTCACCCTTATAAGTGAGCTGGGTGGAGATTATAGAAATGTTCCAGATGGACATATTGTTCTCTGAAATAATATTTCAGAGCAGCTTGGCAACTTTAAGCTCTATGGACTGATTCCCTGGGATTGGGGAATTCTGGGAATTGAAGTCCATATAGCTTAAAGTTTTCAAAGTTGAGGAAAACTGCTCCATCTCAAGGCATCCTGAGACACACTGGTTATTAATTGATGGTTATTAATTGTAAGGTGACCAACTTTTTTACAATGAAAAGGAGGACACAAATAAATTGAAGAAAAAACAAAGCCATTTGCATGTGGCACATGCTTGCGTGTGGTACACTTTTGTGCATAGCGCATTCTTGCACATGACACACTCTCTCAAAACAATTCTCCTGTATGGAGTACATGCGTCTCATAATCGTGTCTCATCGCACTGTACTGAGCCTTGACGAATTGTCACGTCAAATACAAATATGTCACATCACACACAATGGATCGGATCGGCATCAATCAAATATGGAGATTTACAAATTAGTCTACAAATATCAAAAAGGAGGACATGTAGGAGGACACTTTTCGAGGGAGGACAGAACTTACAAAAGGAGAACTGTCCTCCCTAAAGGAGGACGGTTGGTCACCTTATTAACTGGCAGCTTCCAGGAAAAGTTTTTTCTCAAGAATAGCTAAAGATGGCCAGATTTGACAACTCCAATTCGAAAATAAGACATTGTCTAATTTTAACTACAGGTAGTTCTAGACTTAAAACAGTTTGCTTAGTGACCATTTGAATGGCACTGAAAAAAAGTGTCTTATGCCAATTTTTCACATTTATTACTGTTGCAGAATCCCTATCAGTGATGGTATTCAATATTTTTTTACTACCGGTTCTGTAGGCGTGGCTTGGCGGGTGTGGTATGGCTTGGTGAGTGTGGCTTGGTGGGCATGGCAGGGGAAGGATACTGTAAAATCCCCATTCCTTCCCCACCCCACTAACCTGCTTTCCAGCCCTGTTCTCCTGTGCAGGGCAACAAAAGAAGACCCAGCCAATCAGCTGGGACTCTGATCAGCTGGAACTCCAATCAGCTGGGACTTGGGAGGCAGAGAATCAATAGGGGTGGAGCCAACCAGAGGTGGTATTTACTGGTTCTCCGAACTGCTCAAAATTTCCGGAACCTGCCAAAACTGGTTGAATACTACCTCTGATCCCCATGATCATGTGATATACATTTAAATGCTGGACAACTGACTCACACTTATGTCAGTTGCAATGTCCTGGGATCATGTGATCACCTTTTGCAACCTTCTGACAAGAAGAGTCAATGGGAAAATCAGATTCACTTTACAGCCATGTTACCAATTGAACAAAGGCAGTGATTCACTTAACAAATGTGGCAAGAAAAGTTGTCAAATGCAGCAAAACTCTAACAAATTTCTCACTTAGCAACATAAATGTTGCTCAATTGTGGTCATAAGTTGAGGACTACCTATACTTATTATTGTTATATTTCCTATTAATTTCTTAATTGATTATTATTATTATTAATGATAATATGAAATTAATAATAAGTAATTATTATGACTAATCATTGTTTGTTTGTTTGTTTGTTTGATTTATATTGCCACCTATTTGCCCATGGCAACTCAAGGAGGTTTACACAATGTAAAATCATATTTAAAACAAAAAATAAAAACAATAAAAACTAACAAAAAGAATCAAATAAATTACTAAAGTACAATAGAACAAAATTTGGGAAAACAAAAAACAAAACAAAAAACAAAATGTCCATATTATTAATATTACTTATTAATTATAGCATTGATTAGAATTCTGGGAGCTGAAATCTACACAGCTTCTTTTTAAAACTTAATAACCCATCCTCTTTCCATCCCTTCCTCTTTCATATGAAAATCTATTTTTCACTTGGATGCTGCAATGGATGGAAAAATATTGCTCTGAATAGCCAAGAACCATGCATTTCACAAATAATAAATGTAGCATCCTACTTTATATGGTACTCAGTAATACATTTGCTGGACTTTTCCATTTTTTTTAAAAAATCCTTTTGTAAAGGATGAACCAGAAGGCATTCCCCATGCTGTTTCTTTTTTCTTTTCCCCCAATCATATAGAATTTGTAATTTGCATGCACCTTTTGAGTTGAAATCAAACATTTGCCCTGCATTGACCCCAGTTTAATTAAAATGATGAAAATGTACGATAGGCTTTTGGTCTAAGGCGAAAAAGAATGCACAGAACTGAAATTTGGAAGAAACATTAAGAAATGGGAAAATGCATGGTTTGGAGTGATAAGAAATGCCAAGTGAATGTATTACATGGGATCATGGCATGAAAACAGAAAATATCCTGAAAAAAAGAAAGAGCCAACACAATGATGTGGAAACAAAATTCTGGCACATTGTGAAGTGATTGTATGATAGTTAGATAGGATTCCCTGCTTTATGGATGATGTTACTCAACTTCATTGCTCAGCAGGCTCTGCATCATATTTCCCTTCCTCATTTCTGTTCAGGAATGTAGAAAATATGGGAAATGGATTGATTTGGAGTGAAACAAAGATAAAATTGAATTGTGTCTTTGTAAAAATGTTTTATTATTCATGGAGTTGTTTCAACAAAGAGTAGAGTAGTGTAGAGTAGAGAAGAGTAGAGCACAATAGTAGAATAGAAATTTATTGTCACTTTAAACATACACTAATCAACATACATTAAAATGAAATTTCATTGTATTCATCAAAGGATAAGATTTTTATTTTTCAAATAAGCATTACACTACAATTCGGTATGTCTAGTTTAATGAAAAGAAGGTCGAGGGGTGACATGATAGCAGTGTTCCAATATCTCAGGGGTTGTCGGAGTTTATTGCAGAAATCAAATCCAGAAAGCACAAACAGATGACTGATTCAGCAGGATTCATTAACTTCTTTATATACATAATAAGATATGAGCAAATGTACAATACCAATAGCAGATTCTTCCAATGTAACACAAACAGTGAAGAGAATAGTTACAGTTTCAACAGGCAGACAAGAAGAGACTTGTTTTCATCTTCAGAGCTCAGAGCAGACTAGTTTCAGTTCTCAGCATAGCACTCAGAGCTTCAGGGCCATGCCCAGACTCCTTCAGTTTCAATTTCTAATTCAGCTCCCATTGGCTGACCTTGTTACCATGTCTCTGCCAATTCATGAATATTCCGACAGGGATTGCCACAAAGAAGAGGGAGTCAAGCTATTCTCCAAAGCACCTGAGGGCAGGACAAGAAGCAGTGGAAACAAATCAAGGAGAGAAGCAACCTAGAACTAAGAAGAAATTAGAACAATTAATCAGTGGAACAACTTGCCTGTAGAGGATGTGAATGCTCCAGCACTGGAAGTTTTAAAGGAGAGATAGGATAACTATTTGTCAATTAATCAATTAATCAGTGGAATGACTTGCCTCCAAAAGTTGTGGGTAGCTTCATCACTGGAGGTTTTAACAAAGAGACTGGACAGCAATTGGTCTGAAATAGAATAGGGTTTCCTGCCAGAGCAGGAAAATCTTGTGTTTCTCTTAAAAACTGATGAGCAGGTACTGTCCTTTATTTAACTGTTTTCCTCTTCAAATCAAGATATCAACACTAAGGATTTCAATTGCTTTTCAGTACTTGTAAAATTTCCCTACTTCAGAGGACTCCAAACACTTCTGGATAAAGCTTCATATCTGTATCTATTTCAGTCTGGATCTACCTGTCAGATTGCCTGATTCACTCTAGGTTAGGAGTGACCTGGTCAGGAGAAATATAGTAAGAATATGATCATGCTAATTTGATAAAATTTGTGGCTGTTGGTACTGTCAATCTCACTACTTTTTGGCCTAAGAAGTCTAGATGGCAAATTAGGGCCTTGTATTTCAGGATTTCTGTTGAGATGTATCTGCCTAATCTCCTGGTTTCATCAAAATGACAGTGTGAGGATCACTGTTTAGCAATAGCACTTAGACTTACATACTGCTCACAGTGCTACACAGCTACACAGCACTCTCTGGGTGCTTTACAAAATCAGCATACCACCCCAGCAATTGGGTCCTCATTTTACTGTGCTCAGGACGGAAGGCTGAGTTAACCTTGAGTTGGTTAGGATTGAATTCATGGCGGTGAGCAGAGTTAGCCTGCAATACTGTGTTCTAACTACTGCACCACCATGGCTCTATCATGACACAAGTATACAACATTGCGATATAGATGCATGATATTTTTATCACACTAATTTAGTCATGCCCTGCCATGAACACATGTTTCTCTTCTTACAAAAAATGCAACTTGGCCAGTACAGCTGGCTACATTTTCTGAAACCCTAGGTGAACCCCAAGCCTGGTTTATTAAAATTCAGGAACAAATCAGCAAACATTAAGTGTGTAAGTATGTGTACAACATGAAATGGGAGAAAATATCCATGTTTTTTCTGGTAAGTTTTAACCTTGTAAATCCCCTAAAATAATGGAGAATCCAGGGCTTGGTCCTGGTGAGGGTGCAGGAACATTGCCTTAGCCTAATTATCTGGCTGAAAATAAATATATATGCTATTCTTCTAATAAGCCCAAGTTCTAGAAGGGGTTGGTTGTCAGAAGATAGTTATCTATTATTTTACAGGGCTGGGGAAACTGTGGCATTTTTATGACTTGTGAACTTCAACTCCCAGAATTCCTGAGGGCCATAGTTCTCCATCTCTGTTTTATAACATTCTTGGCTTTATGCAATCTGTTCATCCTTAAACCTGGGTTAGAGTTTGTCTGTTTTGATAAATATTCAGCATTGAATCTTAGATGGGGGATTCTCTTGAAATGAGCAACATTGAATCATTTATTATTTATTTATTCAATCATTTATTTATAAAACATCTGTATTTATTTGTTTGTTTATTTCTATGCCTTTGAGTCAGTCTTGACTCCTAGCACTGCTTGGATAAGTCCCAGCAATTTTTGTGACAATTTTTTCAGAAGTGGTTTGTCCTAGGGTTGAGAAAGAGTGACTGGGCCAAGGACACCTATTTTCTTTGTGCCTAAGTTGGACTACAGTTCTCTTTCTTCCACTTTCTAGTCAGGTGCCTTAACAACTGCACCAAAATGGCTCTTTTTAAAAATGTACTGTTCTATTAATATTCCATATGCTGGTGGTTTCCTTTCACGTAATGCGTCTCCTCTAAGTTCTTGGATGTCCCAAGCAGCAGCCTTAAGACACTCTTTGAGATGGATCCTTTTGAGCACTCAGTTACATTTGTGAAGATTGCCCTTAAACTATTCCTTCTGTAGTTATTGCTAGATGTTTACATAAACTGCACCTTGTCAAAGACAATCCCCATATTATGTCTCGCAGTGGAATATCACCTATGCCCACAACTCTCTATCTCCTTAGTCTGCAACTTCTTCATTCAATATGTGCATACTGGTATCATAATTAGCAACCTAGAAACCCTGAATCTTTCATGCAGGAATTGTATTATTAATCAATATTAATCAAATTTGTGGCAATGGTGGTATCAGCTATGGATTGGTGGAAATCTGCCACAGGATAAACGGAGTGTGAAGAGAAAAGTGTGTCTTCTTTTTCAGGAAATATCTTTTTCTTCCATCCTCAAGCTACGTCTCAGAGTTGCAGAATTACCTTGGTAGACAAGACAGAGCCTAGAACTCTTCCAGCTTTTCATCAGAAATGCCCTCGCCTTACACAGCTTTGATTCAGTGCCCATAACATCTGGTCACCCTTATTTCTCCCTGCTTTATTTGGAAAGTGAACATTTTCACAGTGTGCTGCTGGTTGCTGTCAGAAAAACACTGAGTTGTACTTTGCAATGCCAGCCAGAGTCCACCCACATACGCCAAATGGAGCCATATTGAGGGTAAAGTTTTCGGCGTGGTTCTTTAAGAATTAAATTTGCCCCAAATGCTTTAGGCAGCTGATTTGTGACATTTGGAAATCAAATGGACTTTAAAAAAAAACATAAATAGCTATTTCTGTGATGCTGCTGATTGTGGGAAGCATAAGCTCTTCACTAGACTAGCCATGTCCAGTTCCTGTAACCGTTCCTGTAACCAAGTTGATTAGCTGCATGTTTGAAGTTGTGTTTCAGTCCCAAAGGGTGTGCGCTCAAAACCAGCGAACTGATTGTTAACATGATTGCAGCCCATCTCTGAAAAGACCTGACATAGGTGCTATTCTAAGATAGACAAAGTTGCCTTCCATTTCTTGATGAGAGAGTTATTGGCTAGGAAGGAATTAGTAGATTCCAAAAAAGTTATGATTTCTGCTTCCTCCAATGAAATTTCCTAAAGGCCTATGAGAGACAGACTATTTCACCTCACAAACTGTGCATCCACAGTTTCATTGTACTTGTACAATAATAAACTTCTTCTTCTTCTTCTTCTTCTTCTTCTTCTTCTTCTTCTTCTTCTTCTTCTTCTTCTTCTTCTTCTTCTTCTTCTTCTTCTTCTTCTTCTTCTTCTTCTTCTTCTTCTTCTTCTTCTTCTTCTTCTTCTTCTTCTTCTTCCCAGGGCTAGTTCTAGGCCTTAATAAGTTTGCTTAAAATTTCCATCTTAAAAGCATAACATTTTTTCTGCAATTTCCCCTCTCTCTACTCCCCTTTTCAAGTTCTAATTTTCTTACCAATTAGTATCTTTGTTTCCTCATTAAGGGGCATCTTACCCTTTTTCTCATACTGTCACTTTTTTCATGAAGCAAAAGAAATGAATGTATGATGAATTATAAGTTCCTAAAATCGCTTTTTAAGTTAGGCCAGTCTATACCAGAATCTATAATCTTTAACATATCATCATTTTTATGCTTCCCACAATCAGCAGCATCACAGAAATAGCCATTTATGTTTTTTTTTAAAAGTCAATTTGAATTCCAACTGTCATAAATCAGCTGCCTAAAGCATTAGGAGCAAAGTTAATTCTTAAAGAATCATGGTGATAAAATCAGAGATTTTACATAATGTTTTGATGGTACTGGGTTGTTAACTTGGTGTCTTTCTGTCTGTGTCCCTAGGATTTCAGCATACATCCAAGCCTGTCAAAGACACGAAGCCAGGCTGTTTGTCAGATTGCTGAGGTTGGCTGGGTACCATGCATCATGAAAATGCAAAGTCCCTATTATAAAGACACAGTCTTCATTCAGTGTAAAAAAAACCACAACTATATATGATTTAGATGTTCTCCTGATTCAGGAGAAACTGCAGCAGGCATATGTTTCCAATCTGACACTTTTTCGAGACTGACTAAACATGCAACAGAACTATGCACAGATTGAGGAAAAGAAATGTTGGCAATTGTTTGGGTTTTTGAGCAGTCTCACAAACATGTTTGTGGGCAGAAACTGGTTAAAGCAGAAACAGATTATAGACCTTTGGAAGTCATTGATGAGAAACTGTCTGTGCTCAGAGCTTGGAAATGATTGCAAAATGACAAATGTTCTTACTAACATCTAAAAATGACCTTTAATGGATATCATCATCATGACAGAATAAAATTGAATTCAGTATATTGTGGGGGGGAGAGCTGTTTCTCTAGAGACTGGGGAAATTTTGTACAAAAAGTGGATGGGGAAATTTGAAAAGTGATTTGACTATTTTAGATTCCCCCCCCCAAAAAAAAAAACCCCACTGTTTCTCAACTTTGGCACCTTTAAACTGTGTGGACTTCAACTCCCAGAGTTCTTCAATCAGCAGAGCTAAAATGATTGGGATGCTGTTGAATTGAAGTGGTAGGGGGAAAAATAGGAGGTACAGGGAAAGGAAAATACTTAAAACATGATTGCCTATTATCATTTCAAAGAAAAAAATATCTGTTCAAGAAAAAGTCTTAAAAATTAAAATTTGAAATAACTAGTTGGATTGGTCACTTGGGGAATGGAAGAGTTTTTATCCTTTTCTCACTTTTTATTCAATCAAGATCAAGGGAGGTATGAATACTACTCTATCAAGCCTTAGTAAGACCACGGCTAGAATACTGCATCCAGTTTTGGTCATCACACTTTTAAAAAAATGTTGAGACTCCAGAAAAAGTGCAGAGAAGAGCAACAAAGATGATTAGGGGACTGGAGACTAAAACATATGAAGAACAGTGGCAAGAACTGGGCATGGCTAGTCTAGTGAAGAGAAGGACAGGGGAGACATGATAGCAGAGTTCCAATATTTGAGGGCTGCCACAGAGAGGAAGGAGTCAAGCTATTTTCCAAAAGCACCTGAAGGCCAGACAAGGAGCCATTGATGGAAACTGATCAAGGAGAGATTCAACCTATAACTAAGAAGAAATTTTCTGACAATCAACCAATGGAAGTTATGGGAGCTTCATCAATGGAGGCTTTTAAGAAGAGATTGGACTGCCATTTGTCAGAAATAGTGTAGGGTCTCCTGTTTGGGTGGGAGGTTGGACTAGATAGCCTACAAGATCCCTTCCAACGCTGTTAATCTCTCTGTTATATTTGTAAGATGGAACAGTCCTACTTGGTAAAGAAGGAAGAAAACTTTCTTTACTATATTCCCTTCTATTGATGACCTTCACTTATGATCCTTCAGAAGTCTCTCCTTTTTTCTAAACTGTTCCTCAGGAGGCCCAGGTACCAAGGAAGGAGGAATTCCACAATTCATTTTACCACCTGCTTTTTCCAGTATAAGCAGATCTTTACTGTGTGCTAATGTATATCCTATGAATTCTGGGCAAAATTTTATCGTGGCTATAGAGGCAGAACCTTATTCTATATCAAAGAATCCCAGGCTACAGATTTTCTCTATTGAAGGCTGCCTTCCTTCAAGGATCTTCATGATTCAGTAAAGAGTGGGTTGGTCTCAAAGTAAGCGATAATAGGGTAGCAGAGTTGGAAGGGACATTGAAGGTCTTCTAGTCCAACCATTGCTCAACCAGGAAGCCCTAGTTCAGACAAATGGTGTCCAATCTCATCTGAGAAATCTTCATTGATGGAGTACCCACAACTTCTGGAGGCAAGGCATTCCACTGATTAATTGTTCTCACTATCAGAATATTTCTCCTTAGCTTTAGGCTGGTTCTCTCCTTGATTCATTCCCATCCATTGCTTCTTGCCCTGCCTTCAGGTGCTTTGAAGACCAGGCTGATCTTTGTGGCAGCAAAGTAACACTGGTATCATATCATCCCTAGTCCTTCTTTTCATTAAACTAGACATACCCTAGACTTATAAAGAGCTGGATAGAAGACAGAAGAATAGTCACTTCCTATAATCTCCCAGGCAGAGGTGGTATTGAACAGGTTCTGACCAGTTCTGGAGAACTGGTAGCGGAAATTTTGAGTAGTTCAGAGAGCCGGCAAATGCCACCTCTGATTGGAAATTTTACAGTATCCTTCCCCTGCCATGTCCACCAAGCCACATCCACAGAACCAGGAGTAAAAAAAAATTGAATCACATCACTGGTCCCAGGGTATATTTACTAAGGTGAGAGTAATAAGGGTATACTCTGGCAAGATTCTGTCTATTGTGTGTAAACAAAGAATTGAATTCTGGATGAACTGATTTACACTGATCTTGGCCTTAGCCTAATGTTTCAGTTTCTTAAGTTGAGCTTGCATAACATGTTAAACTATAAATCCAAATGAATAAGATGAAATAGCGGCATTGACATAGCATGATAAATCTGAAAAATAAACAGTATATTTACTTTACTTTACTTACTTACTTA
Organism: Laticauda laticaudata; assembly: GCA_004320025.1. Classification (NCBI taxonomy): domain Eukaryota; kingdom Metazoa; phylum Chordata; class Lepidosauria; order Squamata; family Elapidae; genus Laticauda; species Laticauda laticaudata. The sequence goes on from BHFT01063516.1 coordinate 13,518, forward strand.
CTTACTTACTTACTTACTTACTTACTTACTGAAGCCCATGTCCCACTGCACCAACGGATGCAAAGAGGATGTAAAACGTGAAAAAAAGCTTGCCATCCATTGGAAAACACGATGCATCCATTGTGTACTCACTGCATACGTGTTTCATACGCTCTATCCCTCCAGCATCCGTCCACTGAGATTTCATCCGCACAAGAAGTTTTGAGCTGCACAAAACTTTGTGAATGGATGAACTTTCCACTGTACATGATGTAAATCCATGACATCCGAGCAATAAATGTATGTCCGTTTATCATCCGTTAAACGTCCGCTGTATCCTCTCTGCATCCTCTGGGCATTCTCGCAACTCACATCCACTGCAGCTGAAAATGGAAAGAGGGAGGAAACAAAAGGTACACGGAACGTCTACACAGCGTTAGTAGCACGGAAATAGAAAGGATGCGCAGTGAACGGTTTGCATCCGATATACATCCGCTAGGTTTCCTATGAACATCCGTTTAACATCCCCGCTACATACTACCCATGTCCGTTCTTTTCTGTTCTTTTCCGTTCTGTTTATGCAAATTTTCACTTTTTGGAGCGGATGACAATGGATGGAGCCACCCCCGAAATTTTGCTCGTCCGCTGTGTCCTTTTTGCATACGTTTTGCATCTGTTGGCCAGTGGGACCTAGCCTTTACTTATTTATTTACTTACTTATTTATTTACTTACATGGTATGTTTTGTGCCCCTGATTCATTCAACTTGTAGAACTATAAACTATCCAGTCATGATTTACTCTAAAACTTTAACAAAAACTAAAACTGGAGCATTTCTGTTCTAACACTATTCCCAACACAGTGTAGCTTAGAAAAGGCAGGTTGCATTGGAGCCTTGTGGAGAACCAACATCAGGTTACATTGGTACTCTATCCTGGGCAAGCAGTAAATGCTCTGAAATCCTCTGAAGTGTACTACTCTTCTTCTTGAGTTGACTTTAGCTGGCTCTGGGACCCAATTCCCAAGAAAAGAAATATCTACAGAGATTCTCAATCATCCAGATCATGGTTGTCCTAATGGTGCTTTTCCAAAAGGCAACTGGCCTTTCTTGGCTTTTTTTCCCTTGAAAATGTTTCACTTCTCATCCAAGAAATTTGAAGAAAAACTAAAGAAGTTTCTTGGATGAGAAGGTAAATGTTTTCAAGGAAAAAACAAGTCCAGTTGCCTTTTGAAAAAAGCACCTTTGGAACTTTCCTTCCATACCTCTTCCATCATATCTGAAACAGAGTGGGCTGGTATTTCTGATCCAACATACTCTTTTACCTAATCCTTACTATTTAATGTAAGAACATAGATTGACTATCTATTAAAATCTGATTTAATAATAATAACAATGAATAATTGATTTATCTTCTTCATAATGCATGAAATCTTGCAGCACCCACTCAGCATATACACTGTAGCCTACATTTGTGTGTTTCCTCCACTAAGTGTTCCAGTGTTTGGGTTAGCAGTATGTTGATATTCATTTAAAGCACAACATTTTAAGTGTGCAGGCAGAAAGAGCCAACTGTTTTTCTCCCCTCAAAACCCTTACCTCAATCATGACATAAGTATTTCAAGATGTTTCTTCAAGTATTACAAACCACATTGTGGGCTATCAATCTGTCAATGAAACAGCAGAAGCACTGGTATTTCTGAGTGATTTTTGAAATCCTAAGCCTGGGAGAAAATTAACTAGGGCAATAGCATCTTGTTTTCCAATCAGGAGGCTGCAGTTTTCCTGAAGCAATGAGAAAGTTGTGGTAATTGTAGGCCTTGTTTAAGAGCAAAAGCATGAAATGGCAAGGAGTTAAGGATTTCTATGCCCTTCTGTTAGGCACAGCATTCTGAATCCAAAGGAAATATTTTCATCATGACATCAAGTGAAGTGAAAGAATTTTAAAATTCCCAGATTTTGACACAACATTATATGGGAAAGGATGGGGGTGAATGGACTGAACAATTGCCAGTGATGGAAAGTATCCCAGATTAGGTTCCCATGGAAGTGGGATGACCTTTATGTATTCTCCACAGAACCTGAAGGCAGGACAAGAAGCAATGGTTGGAAACTAATCAAGGAGAGAACCAGTTTAGAACTTAGGAGAAACTTCATGACAGAACAATAAGTCAGTAGAATGACCTGCCTCCAGAAGTTGTGGATGCTTCATCACTGAAGGCCTTAGGTCTCCTGCTTGAGCAGGGGATTGGACTAAAAGGCCTCCAAGGTCCCTTCCCTTTGTTATTCTGTTATTTAAAACTATTAGTGGTAAGCTCCCCAGAGTTTGCAGGGGATGAATGGCATAAAAGTTTACTAAATAAATACATGAAATTATAAATTATTTTCTAGATTCTGACATTTCAATGTGGAAAAAGGCCATAGATATCAGTGACAGATTTTTCTAGGTAAAATGATAGCTAAGAAAATTGATTCCTCTCCCAAACACATGTATACACTCCAGTATTTCTGGTGTGCAACTGGATTTATAGCATATTATTATATTTTAGCATTCTTAAATCCAAGTTCAACTTGCTGGGGCACAGCCTATAAAGACATATTTAAGTTGACACAGATGGTACATAAGAACAAGTGGATTGATTTGAAGAGACGTAAACTTAACAATTGTACTTAAGTTTTTTGTCTTTTTTTTCCCCAGACCAAAAGGAGAGTTCAAAAGACATAGAATTATTTTCTAATAATAACAAGTTATGTTAATCTGTTGAGGCACTGCTTTTTTTAAAAAAAGTTTCTATAGCTGCTTTTCTCACTTAGTTCACTCGCTTAGATTTTTCATGGAGCTGATGTCAGCAAATCACTTAGTTTTGTTCAAACTTGGACACTTCATATAGACTGGAAGAATGAGTTAAGAGAAGCCTAAGCTTGGAATCATTGTGCTACAGGAAATTGTTCAGGCTTGACCTTCCTCAGAATTTTTGAGGATTTATCTTGCCATTCCCAACAAGATGCAGTCAGGATTTTTGTAACATCGTTGACTAGTGATAAAACTCCTGTTGAGACTCCTGTTGAGATTCATGACTGATTCTGCTTGCTTTCACCTTTGCGTCCAATCTTAGAAATCTGAACGAATTGAGCATTGCAATTGTCTTCTAATCAAGCCAGTTATTGAGGTCTAAAAAGTCAATAATAGGGGGCAGGGGGGAATAGAAGTCATATGAACAAAGGCACTTCCCTTGAGGATTTAAATATTTGCAAAGAGGAAGTGTCTAGAAAATAAATGTTCCTGGAATACAGCATTATTTTTTTTAGAATCAAATCTATGGAACAATGTTTCCAGGTGAAATATTTGTGGATTATTTTTGGCTCTACCCTCCATTCACCTTTAATACTTGAACGTGAAAAGTTTCCACATTCAAACTGAATTATCTTTAGCTTTGACTTTTTAAACTGTTCTTGAAAAGAGATTATATCAGCTGACCTCTGTGGCAAGCTACTCAATCACAGTTTTCCTGGCTGAGAATTGGAGCACTAGATTTGCCACAAGGTGGCAACATTTGAAGAGGTGGGTTGTTGTTTTTGCAAACTGATTACATTGCAAACTGGTAGGCAGCATCAAAAGTCACCGTACCAAAAGTAATTACTGCAGTCTGCTTCTTGACTTGGAATTGTCTAAATATAAAAATGTTTCGTTGGGACTTGAGAAATTGAAAAAAAAATCCACTCAGTTACTCCATCTGATTATCTTTACCTGTTGGGAAAAATGTACAGAACTTTAGAACTGTACTCAAGAATGGAAGTCTTATTTTAAGTGAAATGAAATGTAATTAGCCAAATAGGGAATTTGTTAGAGTGCCTAATGTATTATGTTATGACTATTATGATAAACAATTATGATTGGTTTTCTTTGCTTAGAGGGGGTTTCATAATTCCTTTCTTGTAAACTGTTAGCCATCCAGAATTATGTATGCAAAATGGGAGATTATAACATTTGCTAAATAAATCATTATAAAAATAAAGTATTTGTGAAAACAAACTGAACAGCTAAATAATGGACAGAGTCTCAATTGTGAGATGGATGGATGTATGACTTGATATAATAAACAAACTATTATATACCAACTATGCTAGACAGGTAGGCATGAGAAGAAGAATTTTTTTATTAAAAGAAGGGGAGGGGGGAAAGGGGAGGGAGATGATGGGAAAGGGAGGAGATGAAGAGGGGAAGGGAATGGAATTTAGACATGCCATTTTTTCACAGCATGGCTGATATGATGGGTTTTCATGATAACACATATTTTCTAATAGAAAAGGCTAAGAGGGAATTGCCTAAGAATCTAAGTTTAAAGGAAGGCCAAGCTTGAAATGTTGTGTCACATATTTTCATCTTCAGTTGAATCAATGAATCATTTCATAGAAGGCAAATGGATGGCTCTTAAGAAACTGAGAACAAAACTTCTAAATATATACACGTATGTATGCATGCGTGTATATATTCTCTCTGTCTGATGAACACTGAAGAAAGGACCTATAAGTAGATAGAAAAGAAGTTTTATCCTAGCAGAGAGAAACAAACAGAGATTAAGTCAATTGCAGAATCCCTCAGCCAGAAAATATTGTAGTACCCATCCAGCATAAAGCTATCGCCTGACTATGGATTTTGGAATCTACCTTAGTAGGTCTCAGTAAAGTTGTGCTCTTTTCTGAGCACATAATACAAAAGAGAGAGAAAATGGCCCTTGGAGAAGAGATTGAAGCATTATGACAGATGGGTTATTTTTTGGAAAACCAATTATCAGGAGGATTTTTTTTTCTTTTGGAACATCTCCTTCCACAACAACAAAGAAGTAGATTTTTTTAAAAAAGAGTTTGGCTTTCCTAGCTGTTGAAATAATTTTTGAAGCATCTAATAAGAGATGTTTTCCCCCAATTTTTCATTTCTTCCTCTTAGGAGCCAAGACATCAATTTCAAGCATGGCTGTAGCAAGTCTTGTCCTTTGTTCTTCTGAAATAGATGGATTAATCAGAGACAAAGCATACTGTTCCCCTCTTCATGGAGATAAAGTCATTTGTGAGAATAATGGGTGAAGCTGGAATCAACAGGACAAGAATAAGCTACACTGTGCCTCTCTGCTTGAATCTAAAAATCAATCCTAAATGGGCATGTAAGGAAGAAATTAATGGGTACAGGCTGTGCGGGAAGGTGACTTTTAAGGACTAGGCCCTTTGGGGAAGGATGGGAGTAATGTTATCCCCATTTCCACATAAAATAGGAGGCCCTTCTAAAACTGCTTCGGAGTTGACATGATGATCAAGAACAACATTTATATTTAGGGCAATCAGAGGAATCAGTCAAAATCTAATCCCAGAAATGTCTTTTTTCACCTCTATCTACAGGACTTCTCTTGTCAAAGAACAGTGAAAAAGAACCCAGCCCATTTTACATCAGGATTAAAAAATTCAAAACGACCTCTAGGTGGTACCTTCCATTCCCTGTCGGAGCTGAAGAATCTGCTTGAAGGAGAAGTGAAATGTCTTCAAAAGAAAAAACAAGAAAGCCCAGTTGCCTCCTGAAAAAACACCTTCGGGACAACCATGACCTGGTGACTGAGATTCTCTATAGGCAGTGGTACTAGATTTTGCATTGGGTTTCTTCTGAGCCCTCTTCCACTAGTTAGTGATTGGAAGAGAGTTTTGCATACTTGATGAACTTATGTAGAAGTTCTTAGTGTTCTTATAGTTCTCTTACAGAGAAGCTTCTTCTCATTGATAGAATTGCCTCAAAAGCAACAAGAAGGATCTCAAAGAAGGAAAATCAAAGCATGTCATCTCCAAATGCAAAACACCTTCCTACTGAATATCACAAACATCCTCTGTCCATTAGAAATCGCAGAAAGCACAGAGCACCTTTTGTAGTTTCATAAAAATATATAGATTTGAATAAAAGTTCAAATCATTATTTTATAGTAATTCAATAATAATTTTATAAATGTACAATATAAAGACTTGAAGAACAAATAATTCAAATTCCATATGGTACAATAATAATTTCTTAATCTTTCTTCCATATTGCTGTGTTTTGCACAGGTTCCCCATGATTCACAACTTACACAGCAGTGGTGGGATTCAAATTATTTTGCTACCAGGTCTGTGGGCATGGCTTGGTGGGAGTGGCAGGGGAAGGATACTGTAAAACCTCCAGTCAGAGTGCAAACTACTCAAAATTTCCACTACAGGTTCTCCAAAACTGGTCAGAACCTGCTGAATACCACCTCTGATACACAGTGCAATAAAAAAACAATTAATCAATTAAATTGATTTCAATGAGATTAAAACATCTTTTCCAAGACCATCAAAAGCATCCATAAAATAACTGGGGCATCATAATCCTTCCAACAAATGCCATCAATTACTCTACTGTCAAAAGATATCTGAAATGGGTCTGTGTTTAACAATAAATTGAATACGTAAACGGTATAATTTAAAAAGACAAAAATTAAGTGTGAATCATTTGACTGATATCAATACCAGACATAACAGGACAAATCTCAGAATTCTTGAGTGCTAATATGGGCCACCCCAACCTGTTTCTACATGAGGTTTGGATATTCCTTTTTCATTATTTCAGTTCTTCCTAAACCTAGGTAAATTACCCAAAATTGGGTAAAAGTACTTTTTGACACATGGTCCCACTATCCATAATGACACACAAACCTAACATCCATTACAATAGGGACACTTAACTTCAGGATTGCCACAGGTATTGAAACATATCTGAAAATCTCTCAAGGTATTCCTACTTATATGAAAAGCAGTGAAATTACCAACACTATTTTGTTGAAATAACATGAATATCATCCCATGACATTGGTTTTATAACACAAGTAGTCCTTGAATTACAGCCATTGTTCAGCCATTGTTCAAAGTTACAACAATGCTGAAGGAAAGGACTTATGATCAGTCCAAGAAATTTTAGCCCATTGGACTAGAGAAACCTAGCCTGCATATATCTCTTTTCTGTTGCATGTTGTTTGGGAGGCAATTCCTTCAGAGAATAGGTCCTGGAATTGTTTGAATTTGGCCAAATTCAAATACAATAACTAAAAAAAGTAGAAGTTTGTATCTGATTTAGCTTGATGTCTTATATGAATTAGCCATACAATGAAACTGTGTTCAAAACATTAGCCAGAATGTCCAAGAAGAGAAAGAAAAATATAATTGCTTGATGGGTAAGAGAGGACAAAATAATTATCCTAGAAAAAATAGATGATTTTGTCTAAAAGCAGCCATGATTATTATTTGGTTATATTATTTTTTGGGAGTTTTTCCTTGGATCTCTTTGAGCTCTAGATTTCTGTCTCCTGCATATATATCACTGTCTTTTTGTTTAATCTTATTTGTTATCATTTCTCATTTCCCAACAGTCTAGGAAATGTATTGTGCTGTTTTCAAGCCAGCAATGTAGACATGCATATAAAAAAGAAAAGGAAACAAATATCCCCTAATGCAAAGGATACATGGACCAACTTTCAACAGGATGTCTGTTCATTCTCAAAGATGTTCTAATCTTTCTTATTCTTTCTTTTAGTTTCCACATTGAAAACAACTTATTGGCTAGAAGTCTCGTGAGTATTCATGCAGCAATGCTACAATTAAAAACAGAGTTGTGTGTTTCTAGACAATTATGTTAATAAACTCAATATATTTTAATCATATAAATTAGTCACAAAAATAAGTGCAAAGAGTTCATAGATCCTTGCAGGCATCTATTTGTGGCAATACACTCAATTATGATTTACTGTAATTTCTCCATAGAGCAATGAAGGATGAGAAAAGAAAAACTCTAGAGACATAAGGTTTTCATTTAAAGTTACGACATGTGTCTCTCCTTCCTTCCTTCCTTCCTTCCTTCCTTCCTTCCTTCCTTCCTTCCTTCCTTCCTTCCTTCCTTCCCATTAAGACTTGATGACTGTCTTCTATTTGAGAAATAGATTATCTATATTTTTCCCAGAAGTGTGCAAAACTTTATTGCGTTAGCTAAATATGAATCTTGTTCTTTTAATCAATAACTTTAATATTGAACCATTTTCAAGGTCAATATGCAGAAAACAAAGGAAATATTTTTACCAATTTTTTCAGAGATGGCTGTTTTGGTCAACTGATTACATATCTTGTTCTGCTCAATCCTCAGTTTTGCAATATGATAAAAAAGGTTTAAAAGAGGAGTTGGAGTCCCAGTGGTGGGATTCAGTTCTTTTTACTACTGGTTCTGTGGATGTGGCTTGGTGGGCATGGCAGGGGAAGGATACTGTAAAAGTCAGAGGTAATATTTGCCAGTTCTCTGAACTTCTCAACATTTCCGCTACCAGTTCTCCAGAACTGTTCAGAACTTCCTGAATACCTCCTCTGGGTTGAACTAGTTGACCTACAAAGTCCCTTCCAACTCTGTTAATCTGTAATCAGAAGGGTATTTTATTTGAAATGGGCAGGTGTTAGCCAGCATCTTCCCAACTGAAACTCCTTGCTTCCTCAGGAGGACAGCAATAGTTGGGCAGACTCCTGACAACTCAAAGTATTGGAGGCCGACACATCTGGAGCTCACCTGATTGCAAAAAAATCTCCCCACTTTCATGGTTCTGTCTCTGGCTCTTCTTCTTCATGAGATTATCTCCATGTCAACATGATGAACTGCTGAATGATGAATGACCTCTCTTCAGCTAAGGAGCAGAATATTTTTAATTCCAAAAAGCAATTATGCTACCAGAGTTCAGAATTCAAGAAATGACATCAGATTTGGGAAACAGCATTCAAATTCAAATCAAATGCTTCTGTTAGTTCTTTTGGAAGGGTAAATCAGAAACTACCCTCCTAATTTTATTGAATGTTTTAAAAGGCAGGCTTTTAAGAAGATGTATTAGCATGAGCATTTGGACATATTTTTCCCCAAGGGTAAAGGAATTATTTCAACATTTTTCAGGCTCTAACATTAGCTCTCAATTTTTCATTGAGTCAAGGTATTTGTGTAATATGAGATAAACATCACATAATTCCCCAGTGGTCCAAGGCCAGCATTCTGATGTGCAGGTCAAGGTAAATGTTCCCCTCACACATGCGTGCTGGTTCTCATAGGGGCTGGTGCTCATCTCCATCACAAAGCCAAAGAGCCAGCACTGTCCGAAGACATCTCCGTGGTCATGTGGCTGGCATGACTAAATGCCAAAGGCACACGGAATCCTGTTATCTTCCCACCAAAATGGTACCTATTTTTCTACTTGCATTTTTTACATGCTTTCTAACTGCTAGGGTGGCAGAAGGTGGGACACATAATGGGACCTCACTCCATTACATGGTGCTAGGGATTTGAACCACCGACCTGCCAACCTTTTTGATCAACAAGCTCAGTGTCTTAGCCACTGAGCTACCACGTCCCTATTATGTGTCCCTATTATGTGTAGGAGGAAAGGCTAATTCAAAGATAATACACTGTGAGTGAGGCAACTACTCAATGCATCTTCATTCTTTCAAAAACCAGCTTTTGATCCAATTATTTTGTATCTTCAGAATACATTTAGTCCTTCACTTAATGACCACAATTGAGCCCAAAATTTCTGTTGTGCTAAGCAAGATCACCACTAAGTGAGTTTTGCCCCATTTTACAACTTTTCATACCACAGTTATTAAGTGAATCATTCCAATTGTTAAGTTAGTAACATGGCTGTTAAGTGAATCTGGTTTCCCCATTGACTTTACTTGTCAGAAGGTTACAAAAGGGAATCAGGTGATCCTGGGACACTGCAACTGTCACAAATATGAGTCAATTGCCAAGAGTCTAAATTTTAATCACGTGACCAAGGGGATGCTGCAGTGGTCATAAGTGTGAAAAATGGTCCTAAATCAGTGGTTGTAAATTTAAATGATCACTAAACAAATGGTTGTAAGTCAAGGACGACCTGTAGCAGATTATAAATGATAATGGAAACAACTCTTGTTTTAGAGAAATACATGAGTATCCATGTGGATAGAAAAGATAGACAAACGCACATGTGGTTTAAAACTATCTGCTAGCAAGGACATCCAATTACTGTAATGGGATACCTTCTACCCTTGTTTCCTCTTTTAATCGCTTAGATCAGGGGTGTCAAACTCAAGGCCTAGGGACAGATCTGGCCCACAGAGTGCTTGTATCTGGCCTGCAGGGCCATCCTGGAAACAGTGAAGGACTGGCCTATGGTGCCTCTGTTTGACACCCCAAGACTAACCAAAGTTTGAGATCTAAGTTTCTCAACCAATCTGGAACTGCACAGCCTGTGGTTCAATCTAAGCATAGTTCACAAAATTGTCTGCTATAACGTCTCGACTTCTTCAGCCTCAATCACAATAATACATGGGCAAACAACTAATACAAACTCAAGGTAAATTGCTCCAAACTCAATTGCAGAAAATACAACTTCAGCAACAGAGTGGCCAATGCCTGGAATGTCCTACCCGACTCTGTTGTTACAACCTCAACCCCTCACAGCTTCAACCTCAAACTGTCTACTCTAGACCTCACCCCACTCCTAAGAGGTCCTTAAAGGGGGCGTGCATAAGCGTACCATCGTGCTTCCCATCCCTGTCTTACTGTCCCCATTTATCTGTATTTACTCCCTTTGTTCCTGTTTATGTTATCTTGTACATATTTGGCAAACAAAAAATAAATAAATGAACCTTGACAATTTGAAGATGGGTGGACTTCCTAGCTGAAGGAATTCCAGGAGTTGAAATCCATTCATCTTAAAGTTCCCAAGGTTGAGGAACACTACCTAAAAGAGTCAGAAACATCCCCCACAAACACACATACATCGATGTACAAACACACATGGGGACACACAGCTAATTATAATGTTTTGCACTTTTCTGAAAATGTTCAGAAGGATTTTGAAGGTCCATGCTATAATTGTTAACATGCTGTAAAATGGACAGATGCTTTAATTATGAGAGAAGTTGGAGTTGCTGGAATGGTTTGATATCCTCAATAGAAAAGAGATGAATTATTGAATTCTGCTAGGGGCCTCAAAGTTGCCAAGATCACTCCAGGATTTCCATTTTTGTTCAGACCAGACTCACCTTGATGGCTGTCTCTTGAATGCTCTCTCTGATTTACAAACATCACCAATGTGGCTGTAAAATAAAACACTTCACAGAAAATTAACACTAGCCCATCTCCATGAGTCAGGATAAGTGAATTTAAGGAGATGAAGCATATTTAATGCAATTACACATCCACTTCTTGTGATGTACGACCCTGTGAAGCTTTACTAATCCCCCAACAGATACCTGCAGGGAGAAGTATCAGGAACAGCTGTTTGGACTACAAGAAATGAACCATATGAACTCATAGTTCTAGCTGGATGGCTTAAAGGAATTAGATTTTTGCCTAATAAATCCAAGATCAATAAGAAATGAGAGTTTCAAAAGACAATAGATTAGTTTCTTTATATCAATCAGGTTGTTTTACTGTTGCAACCTTCAGCTTCCTGATACGGCACTGAAGTGCTTCTAAACTTAATTTGGCCATCAATCAACTCCAAAATGATTCGGCATCATATTCATTTTGGCCCCATTTTAAATGTCAAAGAGCAAAGCAAAAATGGAAAAGGCCCCCACCTTTCACTGATTAGCCAGAAAGTTGCACACTTCATAACAATCCACTTGGAAGTTCATAAATGAGGGAGTTAACAAGAGGAACAGCTTCCTCTTCTCCAAACCCTTTTGAAACCATCTGCTTCCCAATGGCTGAAATGAAAATGCTTGCAAGTAGTAGAATTATTTACATGCAGTTCCTGTAATTATAGGCACCTATAAGCTCTTTACTATCACATTACAGTTCTTTAATAACCTATATTTTATTTATGCTTCATTGCTAAGTTTATTATGCTTATTAAAGGATGTGATCTTAATTTTATGTTTTACAAAACAATTTAAATAATTAAGAGTTACTTTTGTGAGCATTTTTTCCCTCTCCAACCAGCAACAAGATGGGTAAATTATAAGAAGCTATTTCCTTCGTGTTATAACAGGTGCAGGAAAGATTGACGGGGGGGAGGGGGCATTGGAGTAAAAATGCATTCCAGAGAATTCCCAAGGATCTGGAAATCAGGGAGGGGGAGGGAATACAATTACTCACTTGCATGCACACCTGCTACTGAAATAACTCATGTTCTGTGCATCCTGAAATAATGGTTAGTGTTCTATGAGAAATGAAAGCAGGATAAGGAGCAGGATAAGGATGGAAACTGATCAAGGAGAGAAGCAACCTAGAACGAAGGAGAAACTTCCTGACAATTAGAACAATTAATCAATGGAACGACTTGCCTTCAGAAGTTGTGGATGCTCCAACACTGGAGTTTTTTAAGAAGAGATTGGACAACCATTTGTTTGATATGGTACAGGGCAGTGGTGGCTAACCTTTTTGGGCTCCTGTGAGGCACGCACATGCCCAATGAGGTAAGATTGCCTGCATCTCTCATGCTGGCACAAATGGCTCTGCATGCCACTATGGCATCACAGGAGCAGTGGGTTGAACGAAAAGACCTTCAAGGTCCCTTCCAACTTTATTATTCTGTAAACAATGTGGAGGCCTGACAGGGTCCACACTATACATTTATAAACAATATTATCTATGAACTGATTTTTCTGGCCCAGACACTTTTAGTCAAGTTGCAACTAAGCACAGGTAATTGTGTACTCATCAGTGGTGGGATTCTTTTTTTTTTTTTTTTACTCCTGGTTCTGTGGGCACGGCTTGCTGGGCATGGCAGGGGAAGGAGACTGTAAAATCTCCAGTCAGAGGTGGGATTTGCTGGTTCTCTGAACTACTCAAAATTTCCGCAACCGGTTCTTCAAAACTGGTCAGAACCTGCTGAATACCACCTCTGGCACTCATGGTCAGAATTCTCTCCTGAATCACTAACAGCAATTAGGACATAGATCAGGGGTAATCAACCTTGACAATTTTAAAACTTGTGGACTTGAACTCCAGGGTGGTTTCCTTTCCTACCCGAGGAGCCTATTCAGATTATGTGAGAAATGAACCCCCCCCCCTTGGAGGACATATATTATCAACTTGCTCAGACCGAAGAAGCAACTGGGATAAGCAGTGAAACGTTTCAAACCAAAAAAGAAAAATCCAGTTGCCATAACTCAACTCCCAGACAGGAATATGCAAGTGAAATTGTGGTTACCTTGTTTTTGTTGCCATATGAACTAACTGAAAAAGCTAATGGTCTTGGGCTAAATCCTATTGACAAGATGGACTCACCAGGGACTTCTATTCCTAACCCCTAAATATTTCTGGTGTCATTGTTGTCAGGCTTCTTAATATATATGACAAGCACAATCTTTTTCTTATAGTCCTGAGCAGTGGTGGTATTCATTTTTTTTTTTTTACTATTGGTTCTGTGGGCATGGCTTGGTGGATGTGGCANTTTTTTTTTTTTTACTATTGGTTCTGTGGGCATGGCTTGGTGGATGTGGCAGGAGAAAAATACTGTAAAATGTCCATTTCCACCCCACTCCTGGGGAAGGTTACTGCAAAATTTCCATTCCCTCCCCACTCCACTAACCTGCTTTCCAGCTCCATTCTCCTGTGCAGGGCAACAAAAGGAAGACCCAGCCAATCATCTGGGACTTGGGAGGCAGAGAACATATGGGGGCAGGGCCAGTCAGAGGTGATATTTAACAGTTCTCTGAACTTCTCAGAATTTCTGCTTCCGGTTCTCCAGAACTGGTCAGAACCTGCTGAATACCACCTCTGGTCCTGAGTCAGCCAGTGACAATGGCAGATTTGAACAGTTAGCCAAGTTCCACTCTACTGGTCTTTCCTTCTAGGATTGCCTTGGTGATCAGTATTAAGTGCTGAAACATCCCCTTAATCCTTTTCTCAGCCCCAGTAATTCAGCCACGACAATGCTTTCATAACCACAGTCCATAAAATATATTATGCAGTGGCACCAACTTGATGAGTGTGAGTGTCAGTCAAAGTTAAACTGCATTAATTAATTGACAGCATATGAAGAATTAAAGGCTTCTTGTCCCAACACAGTTGTCAAAGGACATAGGGAAATTTATGTCTGATGCTCTGAACAGCCCAGGATGAATTCACAGCTCTGGTAACATTTTCTTAGGCTGTATTCCCCCCCCCCCNCCCCCCCCCCCCCCCGCATTGAAACAGGAAATAATCTGGTCATTTAGGGTGCAGAGTGTAGACCAAATAAGCTATTTTATTTCCTTGGTGCATCTGTTCTTGTCCTCTTCTCATCTACCATCAAAGAGAAATGCTTAAACTATTATATTCAGGGTTAATCTTTCCTTGGCTTTGTGTTTCATGTGTGTGTGTGTGTGTGTGTGTGTGTGTGTGTGTGTGTGTGTGTGTGTGTGTGTGTGTGTGTGTGTGTGTGCATGAGGTCCAAAACCAAAAAATGACACACAGGGATTCTTCCCAGCTGAGTTTTTTATTGTTTCATATCTATAGACAAGATCTTGCCAAACTGAGAACTGCAGTGTGCATCTACTCTACTGTATCATCATATACACTGTGAACTGTTAGGGGAGGTCTGTCTTCACCTTCTTTCTCTCACATATAACATCTGAACTTCATTGCCTCTTATTCCTCTGGAATGTACTCCTTCCCTTCTGAGAATCCACCTCCATATTATTTTCCATTGCAGGATGTGTATACAAACACACAAATATAAACACATATATACATGCACAGCCTATATGGCAACTGCTTCTCATTACTGATTAGGCTATCACCCCAAAGTCTCAGCTACACCCAGCAAATCTAATACAGTGTTTTTATAAAGCAAAGGAAATAAGGGGTAGTGTGTGCTTCAGTAGGTTGGGATTAGACAAATGGGTGAACATTAAACAGACTGTAGTCTATTAAAAAACGGAACAGGGAAGTCCTTCCCCAGCACCTGGAGAACAGGTGCGACTATAAAGAGGAGGAGGAGGAGAAGGGGGAAGGAGAACAACAACAGCACTGGAAGTTTTTAAAAAGATGTTGGATAACCATTTGTCTGAAGTGGTGAAGAGTTTCCTGCCTAGGCAGGGGTTGGACTAGAAGACCTCCAAGGACCCTTCCATTATTCTATTTGGAGGAGGGGGGGAGGAGGAAGAAGAAGAAAGTGGAGGAGGAGGAGGAGGACCTTTTGCACTGCAATACATATTCCATTTTCTCTTCTTTGCTAAGCGTGCAACAGAGGAGAAAAAATCTATTTAGGGCATATTCTGTGCAATTAACAACTTGAGTGCTATGCTTCTAAGGAGGGTTCCTTTCCTTGACTTGTTAAATTGCTGCTGGGAGCAGGATTCCAAGCACTGGAAAGGAAGGCAGAATGGAAGAGGTTCAGATGTAACCAGAAATCAGGAAACAGTTACTCCTGAATTGTGAATCTCTGGGGAAATATTGACTGATGGAAAAAAAGAGGATGGATAGAGAAAATGGTGGCTGAGAAGGTAGCATGGTTCTTCTTGACAGTATAAGAAGACTTCCCATCCTATAAATAAGTAGGCCCTGGCTATGAAGTGCAATAAGTTGCCCCCATAACAACAGTACTGGACCAAATCCAAAACTCACTCAGTCCAACATTTTGTACCCTCAATAACTCACCCTACATCTCTAGGAAGCCTAGAAGTGGGTTTCAAAGCTTCTTTCCTGGTAATTGCTAACAAAAGACAGCTCACCTCTATCATGAAATAAGATGTACTGTATCAGTCCAGCCAGTGAAAACCTGATTTTCCATGGTACTAAACTAATCAGGTTTAATGTAAAATGTGAGATTACAAAATATTTTATTTAATTTAATGAAATATTTTATTTAATCTTTCAGGAGTCTCCAAGGACTCTTGGAAGATTTGCACAATCAATAATAGAATTGTTTAAAAACCCATACATATGACCCTTTCTTTCTGCTCTTCATTGACTTTGAAGATAGATATTAAAAAAACAATTGCTACCATCCTGCCTTCCATTGAGGACCTGTATAATGCTCAAATCAAAAAGGGGGCTGCGAAATATTTACAGACCCCTCACATCCTGGCCCTCTCACAAACTGTTTCAACTCCTTCCCTCAAAACGACGCTATACCAGAACAATTAGACACAAGGACAGTTTTCTTCCCAAATGCCATCATTCTGCTAAACAAATATTTCCCTCAACACTGTCAAACTATTTACTAAGTCTGCATTACTATTACTATTATTATTCATCTTCTCATCCTTTCTTTCACCCATCTCCTCCTCCTTATGACTGCATGAATGTAATTTTGTTGCTTGTATCCTTATGATTTTTTTATTGACTGTTAGTATGATTTGATTTGATCGCTTAGTGTTATGGTTTCTATTATGATTTATTTATACCCTTTGACTACTAGTAAGTGTTATACCTATGATTCTTGATGAATATATTTTTTTCTTTCTTTTTATGAACACTGAGAGCATTTGTATCAAAACAAATTCCTTGTGTGTCCAATCACACCAGGCCAATACAGAATTCTATTCTATTCTATTCTATTCTATTCTATTCTATTCTATTCTATTCTATTCTACATGGTTGAAACAGGCTTCCAATCCTTGCTGTGTTTTAGTGGGTATTTCAGCTCTTTAAGACTATACAGATCTAATGTTCAGTCTCTTCTTCTTGCCTAGAGCTGGTATCCCATTTAATTTTTTTATCATTTGTTTGTAAAAAGTATATATCCTAAATTTCCACCTTTAAAAAATGGTGCTTGAACTGCTAGGTTGGCAATCCTTAATTTGCCAAAGTAATGTCCTCACATTTGCATTGTTTATGCTCAGGTTCTCAGAACGAATATAATAAAAACATTGAGAAATATATGTCCATGACAAACCTTTGTTGGCAGAAGCAATGGAGAACCTGCATTGCATCCAGTGATAACAGAAGAACCAACCAGCTCTCACACCTGATAGAATCTTACTTTCTCCAGGTGGCATTCAAGAGGTTGTGACCAGTTCTGGAGAACCAGTAACGGAAATTCTGACTAGTTCAGAGAATCAGCAAATACCATCTCTGACTGGAGATTTTACAGTATCCTTCCCCTGCCATGCCCACAGAACCGGTAGTAAAAAAATTGAATTCCACCACTGTTAATACTGTCTGTATTTAGTTAAATAAATCTTCAATGTAGCACAAGAATGATATTCAATCAAAACAGTGAGTGGTAAACCAATGTTCATAAGGAGCCTGCATAATACCTAACAAGTGAATATGGAGAATATCAGTTGGGTATTCCAGAAATAGACTATTATTACTAGTGCATGCCATTGTTACATTAACCAGGAGACCAAAATGCTACTGCAGTCTAGTAGTTTGGCTGCCAAAGTAGCAGCTTTGTTATAGGAAATGCTTGTGCGCTTCCCAAGGTGTACCACAAGTGGGGCAAGCTAGCTTCGCACAGAAAGAAAGATGAACACTTCTTTCTTCATGTCATCCAAAGTCCCTTCCCTCCCCAGAGCAAATGGACATCATAGCCAGGAAGCTTCAGAGCCAGCAGGAATCTGACTGCTGGCAACCAAGTTGCCTCCTCACCAAAGTGATACCTATTTATCTGCTTGCATAGAACATGGTTTTGAACTTTTTGTGTACAGAAGCTGAGCTGAGGCAAGTGACAGGAGTTCACCTCAACATGCAGTGGTAGGACTTGAACCACTGGAGCCTTGACCATCTAAAAGCAGGGGTGTACAAACTCGATTTCATTGAGGGCCACATCATGTGATTGACCTTGGGGGTCTGGATTGGATGTGGCTGGATTGGATGTAGCTGGGATGGTTGTGGCCAGGGGGCATGGCCAGCTTCTTGCCTCCTTCTTTCTCATTCCCATCTCCTTCCTTCCTTCCTTCCTTCCTTCCTTCCTTCCTTCCTTCCTTCCTTCTTTCCTTCCTTCCTCCTTCCCTCCCTCCCTCCTTCTCATTCCCATCTCATTCCTTCCTCCACACTCAGGAAGGGATGAGGGGAGGGGAGAGATTGCCGATGGCCATGCTTACTGCAACTGTGATTTTCTAATGGCAGAAAATTTGGTTACAGGGGCAAGTGAAGAAATCTTCTTTTTCAGGTTGCCCCAGAATTGCCCATCACACAGTACAAAAGGGTATGTGAAATTTAAAGTCACACAGCTATCCAAGCTGCTTTGTAAATGCAAGGAGTTCTTTCTTTCTTCTCCCCGCTCCCTTTCCACATACCAATCACTCCAACTGGGGATTGCAAAAGAAAAATAAAGAAAAACCTTCACAATTGCAACTTTAACACTTTGGTGGCTTGCTGTGTTCTTTTATCAAGCCATGCGGCTTCTTCAGCGGACAGGTTTCTGAGATTTGGTTCACCTGCTGAGATGCAGCAATAATGAGGAAGTGGTTTTAACCATTGTCTGCCTATCCTCTTGCCTAGTTTAATCCCCGCACATCATTCATACACCACAAAACATTTAATTGCAACCATCCCTACCCTTCTAAAGAGACTAAATATCACACTATGCATACCGGGAGAGGAAACATTCAGTGCCACCCATCAAGCGATTTAATCCTTTGCTGCCTCAAGAGTCAGATGTTTTCAGCATGGGCAGAAAAGCATTAGCCTTCCTAAAATAAAACATATTGACAACAACAAAGGCAAGTTGATTTCCCTTTTGTTCATTTTTCTAGAGCAGGACATTTTCCTTAAGTTCTCAGACATTTAATGAAGCGGAGACCACCCATACTAATTTGATTCAAATGTTATAAACTAATAGAGTCCTGGTGCTGCTCGCAGTTCATGACCCCAGTTCTTTCCAGGATGTTGTACTTTTTAAAAACAAAAACAAAAACAACATAAAATAAAGTGGCTGTCAGCACTTGAAAGAAATGGGGGTGAAATCTATAACAAGCAAACCACATCAAGAGAGCTCAAATATTCAAGGATTTTCCTCCTCCACCACCACAAATGAGGTCCAGATTTCGCTTCATTCTCTCACAGACCAGGTTTTGCCAGTAAAAGGTAGGGTGAGTCTTTGTGTATAGTGGGAGCACATTGAAGGGGAACTAGAGCCTCCTTTCATCTTTTCCAATGTGAAGGCTCCAATAGAAGAGAATATTGGTAGCTCAGGGTTGAACTCTGGAGTCCTTGGTGCTCTCTGATCTTGGTGGTTTTCTTGCAGATGTTTCATTGCCCAGCTAGGTAATTATCATAATGTTACCAAGTTGGGTAATAGGACATCTGCAAGAAAAAATAAAACCAAGGCCAAAGAGCACCAAAGACTCCACAATCTGAAGGTCTCTTCATAGGTGGGAGATCACAACTCCCAGACATATCAGGGAACGGAGGCTTCTCAGCTACAAGTGATAGGCCAGTAGAGATTTTCTTCCTGCTACAATGTGAAAGGGTTCCTTGCTGCATGACCCAACACCTTGACGCTGCCAATTTCAGGAGCCTCATTGGCCAAATGACTTTTGGAGGAATGACAACCGTGGCACTCCAATTACCAATGAAGAGAATCCATCTGATTTGAAAACATAGCACATTTTAGCACCAGGCTTATGGACAGGATCCACTATGGTCATTAAGTTCACAGATGATATCACCATATTGGGTCTCATTACATGTGGAGATGAAACAGCGTACTGGGGGGAGGTTCAAAAAGTATCCTCATGGTGCCTAGAAAACAACCTGCACCTGAACATCAGCAAGACAAAGGAGATAGTGTTAGACTTCCGGAAGAAGAGTGAGGAACCTGCCCCACTTTACCTCGAGGGGGGCTGTGTGGAGAGAGTTTCCTCCTTGAAATTCCTGGGAGTCTACCTTAGCAAAGATCTCACCTGGAAAATCAACACAACCCAGGTGGCCAGAAAGGCCCAACAGAGACTCCATTTCCTTAGGGTCTTGTGAAAGAATAAAGTGGAACAATGACTGATGACCTCCTTTTACCTTCACAATGGAAAACGTCCTCACATATTGTGTTATGGTGTGGTATGTTGGCTTGACAGCTGTGGATAGAAAGACATTACAGAGGGTGATGAGCACAGCACAAAACATCTTAGGCTGTCCCCTCATACCACTAGATGACATTGCTAGAGCTCGATGCCTGAGAAGAGTGAGGAAGATTCTCATGGACGACTCACACCCTGGTCATCACTTCTTCACTCTCCTATCATCGTGTAGGAGATATAGAAGCATAGCCAGCCACACCAACAGGCTGAAACATAGTTTCTACCCATGGGCTGTCAAACTTCTGAATGGAAAATAACTTCGTGTCAACATAGTATGATAAACTTGCAACAAGGTCACATAGTGTAATGAGATTGGGACTAAGTTAGGGACTTCTGTCCTCACTGTGAGTTGTGTTGTGGGGGGGGAGGCATGAAGGGAGGCTCAGCCAATCTCATTGTACACATGTTGTACTCTGACAATAAAGGTAACAACAACAACAACAACAATAATAATAATAACTAGGATTCCAAAAGTGTCACTGTGCGATATAGACAGGAGCTTGATAAAGAGGTAGGTGAAGCCAGAGCAATGCCTAAATTCGATTTGATTTTCCTTTGATGCCATAAATGTGATTCCAAATAATTTATTTTTTATTAAAACAGATCTTTTGATAGCAGCTTTTGAAGGAGGTGAAACCCAAGGCTTGCAGTGATGGAAACGATGGTGGTATCAAAAGTGATGAATACAGCATCATGGCATTGCAATGCAGCCTCTGTTCCTTTCCTCTGTGGGTCACAATATTCCATGCATGCCCCTAAAGGATTCCTTTGGGCATTCTGGCAAAAATAATGAAAGTGCTTGGGTGGCCATTGCATGCAGACCCCTGACCAGGAGTTAAGTCTTCTACATAGGACTGATGGATCATTTTGTGATTATAAAGTCACCTTGAACATCCCTAGTCCTAGAACCATCTGTGTTGCTATGGAATAGAGGTAACATCAGGGGTGGGATTCAGCCAGTAAGGACTGGTTCACCCGAACCAGTAGTTTGGGTGATTGTTTGGCCCCAGGCATCCACCCTTGCTCTATTCTGTCCTATATTTTGTTTGAAGCCCAGCTGACTGGCATGGCAGTGCAGATTGCCACGCCTCAGCTGTTTTTACTCACCGAGTCGGCAGCAAAAGGTACGATTTCTTGCTATTTTCAAAAGTACCGTGTGCAGGCAGCCCACCAAACCAGTTGCTACACTGGTTGAATCACACCACTGGGTAACAGCCCAATGGAGATGGTAGGAGACATAAACTGGATTGCTAAAACAAGGCTAATGGTGAAAGAACAAGAGATTCAACACCCGCATTGTTGCAAATACAGAACTGAGGCACCATCTGTCAAATGGTGCCAGTGTGTGCCTTTAAAAGCTGGTGACTTTGATACAGATTTGGGGCTTGCTCCAGCATCCCTGTACAATTTGTTACTATAGCATATTGTTGGTGTGACAGAAGAAATTCAGCTTTTAAATGCATGGAGAGTAAACATGTTTGTAGCTTTAGTTTTAATTGCATTTCAATGAAATTAAATTGTTATTCTCACCTGTCCATTTTTTCCCATAGGTCTTGAGAAATACGTGTGAGGGAAAGCTGAAGATTTCAAAGAACCCATGGCCTGAAGGGGGCCACCCTTGAACAGATACTGTTTTGAGTTAGTGTCATCTAAAACAACTGAATTTCTTCCTTCCTTCCTTCATCCATTTCTTGGCACTGTTTGGATTGAAAATTTCTCAGCTGATATTACTTCTCACCTTCTTAATCTGAATGTCATAGAAGTACAGTAGATTCACCATTTCCCAGTGTCTTGGCACAGTTTGTGAAAATTCTACATTCAGAGTTTGAATCTTGGGAAAAAATGTGCGAAGTTTGATAATATCCTGAAATTCTGTTCATCGGTGCCTAAAACCCTAACCTTTTTGAAGCATATTTATGGAACAGGCATTTGCATTTTCCCTCTTCTAAAATTCAGTGGAAATACTACACAATTACAGTTCTACATTTGTTTCTCTCATGATGGTGAACATGTTAGAAAAATTCCAAGATTCTGAATTCTAACCCTTTCAGACAATGAAAAAAGAAAGCTTAAGATTGTATAGATACTGACCTTTTCATGGGTTGAAAAGGCAAGTAAGTAAGAGGTTTATTGAATAGCCATAAGACCTTATCAGTAACATAACATAAATATGTTATAGTCATAAGACCTAATCAGTAACATAATATAATATGTTATATTTTGTCTTGTTATAAATATATAACAAGACAAAATCAGATAAGCTAGATATATAAGAATACAGTAATAAAAACATATTGAACAAACCTCTTACTTACTTATTGGGTTGAAAAGGAATTCAAGGGTTATATTAAAATCCAGTTTAAATGTTTGGTTCCAATATGATGCCACCAATCAGCTCTAGGATGTATTTTTTGAGGGAAAGCTTTAAAAATGATTGGCTACTTAATGTATTCTGAGGCTTGGCTAGTCTAGGGAAAAGAAGGACTAGGGGGACATGAT
This sequence comes from Laticauda laticaudata, assembly GCA_004320025.1. Classification (NCBI taxonomy): domain Eukaryota; kingdom Metazoa; phylum Chordata; class Lepidosauria; order Squamata; family Elapidae; genus Laticauda; species Laticauda laticaudata. The sequence goes on from BHFT01063516.1 coordinate 36,012, forward strand.
AGCAGTATGCCAGTATTTGAGAGGCTGCCACAAAAAGGGGTCAATTTATTTTTCAGGGAATCTGAGGGCCGGACAAGAAACAATGGATGGAAACTTATCAATGGAAATGAGGAGAAATGTCCTAACAGTGAGGATAATTAAACAATGGAACAGCTTGCTTTCAGATATTGTGGATGCTTCATCACTGGAGGGTTTTAAGAAGAGACTGGACAATCACTTGTCTGAAATGGTACTAGTTCTCCTACTTGAGCAGGGGGCTGGACTAGAAGGCCTCCAAGATCCCTTCCAACTCTATTCTGATTCTGTGGTTAGAGAGCTCTTATGTCCTTACAATTGTGACTACCATGTTGCTTTGTTTGAACTCCATCCACTCACACCAGACAACCTGATGCAGAGTCAAGATGAAAAGAGTGTTCAAATACCCACTTGCTACTTTTTTTAAGTAGATATGTAAGAAGTACCAAAATAGGTAATTGTTGCTTTTATAGCTTCATATTAACAGAAATGAAATCACAGTATCAAAAGTATGGATGCCCAAATTGGTCAATTTCATTCCATGTCTGTCCACTTATGGATTTTAAAAACCCTTCAAGTTCTTCCCCTTTCTTTTATGATGATTTTTGAACTAATTTGGAGACTTGACACAATTTCTCATGGACTATTCTTCTCAGAAGGCAAGGCTTATTAACACATTAAAGATGTTAATTGGCCCATCTATGTGAAAATGTCAGTGACACATCTCCAAACTCTTTTGTTAATTACCAATAGACAATTTTCACAGGTGCATTGCCCGTATTTCATTTTTAATCCAACCTTTCCATACCACTGTTCCTATTTTCCCTCCCTAATGAGTATTGAATATTGTTCTGAGCATATGTTTTTTGTATAAATAAGACAAAAAGAATGAAAACATTCTTCTATGCAAATATATACAGACGGATAAGTGCATACAGATGGATTCAAAGGGTTAAGAGGTCAACTCTAACCCCTTTGTCTAGATCTATGATGGTGAAACTTTTGGTCTTAGTGTGTCAAAAATTCAGAAAATGTCTACCTTGATTCTGCTGGTGTGTGGTGTGTGTCTCTCTCACATACCCACATTCAACAAAAGAGAAAGAATTCACAATAATGAGTATTAAATCAAGCTATAAATTTGTTGCTTAATAAATAATTATAGAATAAACAAATAATTACAATCGCATTCAAGCAGCGTAGTGGCCTAGAGGTAAAGACTCTCGCCTCTCACTCAGGAGATTAAGAGTTCAATCCTAGGCAGGGACAGATGTTTCTCTCTCAGGGTGCAAATAAAAAATATATGCTCCAAATTCCATGTGACATCAGGCAGGGCATCCGGCCAGTAAAGGCTCATCTCCATTCATTCAGTTGTCCCGACTCTACTCCGAATAAAGGGATTATTAGATCAAAACAAAATGAGTATACAATTGTAAATATTTTTTTGGATGCCTTCTGAGTCAGCTCTGGGTTGCATGAAGCCTGGGAACTTCAGAAAATGCATGAACTTGCAAACTCCAAAATGAGCAAAAAAAAAGCATCCTGTTCTTATGTGCTTCCAGAGATTGTGCCAGAGCAGGGCCCCTCTCATGCAACTTCCAGAGGCCCTCTAGAAATCATGCAAGAGTCCCTGAGCCTCCAGAAATCATGGAGGACAATTAAGATTTTTTAGTGGCTCCAGATGCCTCACAAGAGTCAAGGCCCTCTGATGTGAGTTTCAGAAAGTGTAGAGGTCTGTCATGTCACCAAAAATGACATGATGTGTCACCCTGTGATGTGCCTGTAATAAGTTTATCATCACCATCCTAGATGAAGGAATCCGTTGATTTGGTTTCTCTAACACTAAACTGAATTAGAAACTTCTATTTTGTCCATTTTATTCAAGAAGTTATCAAAAATATGGATGCCCAAATTGGGTCAATTTCATTCTGCATCCCCCTATTTATGGCATATATTAAATAGATATATTAAATGTCAGTGCATTCCTAATCATGGATCCATCTTATTGCAATTGGGGATATAGGAGTATTTCTAATCCATCTTTGCTATTTCATAATTCTTCTTCAGCTTCCTCAGTTGAGAAGAATAATTTAATGTGCAAAACCTAGAGTAAGACATTTGCTCTGTTCCTTTCTGATCTCGGCTGGCACCACCATGGCTCCACCCTAAAACAATCCACATTGACAAATCCCATTAAAAGTCCCAGGAGAGGAGAAGAAGAAAAAAAAAACCCTATTCTTAGAGATATTTAAGCTAAAAATTAAAGGAAAAATAGGAATCTAAAAGAAGAGATTGGCTTTTCAATAGTGGTGAATAGAGCCCACAAAGGTTCCATAGAACAGAACCATAATCAAGATCTTCTTTGCACAAAAGCTGAGGGGAGAAGATGTCTAAATATGAGCCAGCTAAATATGAGCCAGCAGTGTGCAGCTGTCACCAAAAAAGCTTATGCAATCCTAAATTGCATTAACAGAGGGATACAATCGAGATCAAATGAGGTACTAATACCACTCTATAAAAGCCTTATTAAGACCACACCTAGAGTACTTCATCCAGTTTTGGTCACCACACTATAAAAAAGATGTTGAGATTCTAGAAAGAGTGCAGAGAAGAGCAACCAGGATGANTTGGTCACCACACTATAAAAAAGATGTTGAGATTCTAGAAAGAGTGCAGAGAAGAGCAACCAGGATGATTAGGGGACTGGAGACTAAAACATATGAATAACGGTTACAGGAACCGGGCACGGCTAGTCTGGTGAAGAGAAGGACCAAGGGAGACATGATAGCAGTCTTCCAAAATTTGAGGGGCTGCCACAGAGGGGAAGGGGTCAAGCTATTTTCTAAAGCACCTGAAGGTGGATGGAAACTGAACAAGGAGAGATTCAACCTGGAAATAAGGACAAACTTTCTAACAGTGAGAACAATCAACCAATGGAACAGCTTGCCCTCAGAGGTTGTGGGAACACCATCACTTGAGACTTTCAAGAAGAAATTGGACTGCCATTTGTCAGAAATGGTATCAGGTCTCCCACTTAGGTGAGAGATTGGACTAGATAACCTATAAGGTCCCTTCCAACTCTGATTATCTGTTACCTGTTATGTCAATTCTACCATTACTGAAGGTAATTCTGAAGGTCCAGAAACTGCTTGCTTAAGTAGCCTTTTAAGAAAAGTGGGACAGAATTGTGTTTTGTCTAAAAAAAAAGTAGAATTTACATAGTTAATTTTCTCCTTGCATACCTATCTCCAAACACTCACATTTCTTTTCAAAATTCACTAAGTGGGAGCTGGGTCTGGAGGAGGTTGAATTATTCTTCGTGAATGAAAGAGAACTTTCTGAAAACAGGAATCCAACCCCAACAATGACCCAGGGAGAAGCCTTTAGGAATGTCATAAAAAGGAGATTTGTTTAGAGCAAATGTATCATAAGAATTGTTGCAGCCCAGTGCCTAGCTAATCATATCCTACAAGGAGCCCAATAGCATGTGCAGAGAGTGGATGTTTACAAAGAGAAGACTCGATTGACTTCTTCTGCTCAGGATGTCATGAGATGGTGAAGAATGGTTCCTTCTGGATTTTAGATCATTACTTTTGGGTGCTGAACTTTAACAGGATCAAAGACTGTGATGGTTTAGGAGTAGGAGACTCCCACTCTGTTCTCATGATAGAAATTATTCACTCCATAAAGTGGAAACAGTCTTCCTTCACATTTTCCTTCAAGGATAAATGCACAATCTTCCATGGAACGTGTAGCAAAGCACTAATAATGCACTAATCCGTGCAGCATCAAAAGTGCACATGCAGGAGACTAATGAAAGGTCAGAGAAGGGCCTAAGGTGAAGCAGTGTGACTGCCCTCATCCAAGAAACACTACTATGCCGTTCGGAGCTGTTTTGATGATTCAGTGGAATCTCCTCCATACCTCACTTAAAAACATTCCATGACTTTGCATAGACATAAAAATCACTTTTAAAAATGCTGAACTCTTCATCCAGCACTTTCTTATGCAAGGTAGGGTAGGGTTTCCACAAGAAAAATAACATTGGAAGTAGTATGTATGTCCTTGCTTCCACCACCACTATAACTTACTCAATTTCATGCCTGCCTCTGGAGATTCTCAATCATCCAAGTCATGGTTGTCCCAAAGACGTTTTCCAAAAGGCAACTGGACTTCCTTGATGTTTTTTATTTCCTTTTAAAACATTTCATTTCTCATCCAAGAAACTTCTACAATTCTAACTGACTGGTGGCAAATGGAAGGATTTACATTCTTTGCTAATGATTCGATGACTACAAAAAATATAAATTGTTCCATTCCACACTAATCAGTTAGAAGGAGTTCCTGGGAATTTTGCTCCACTAGTTGTTGCCAACTAGAGGGGGAAGAGCATATCTCTGTTTCAAGGCCATTGAGCCAGCACTATCAGAAGACATTTCTGCAATCATTTGGCCAGCATGACATCACAGAGCCCTGTTACTTTCCCACCAAAGTAGTGCCTATTCATCTACTCATGTTTGCATGCTTTCAAACTGCTAGGTTGAAAGGAGCTGGGGTGAGGATGGGAGCCTACCCCATCATGTGGCACTCCTGGGCTGCCAGCTTTCCAGTCAATAAATCCAGTGTCTTAATAGCTGAGCCACTGTGCTGCCTGAACTGAAGAAACTTCTTGGAGGAGAGGTCAAATGTTTTCAAAGGGGGGGGGGACAAAGAAGTCCAGTTGCCTNTGAAGAAACTTCTTGGAGGAGAGGTCAAATGTTTTCAAAGGGGGGGGGACAAAGAAGTCCAGTTGCCTTTTGAAAAAGCACTTTTGGGATAGTCATCTCCATGCAAGCTTTTACACTGATCTCAGTTTGATAGGCTGTGTTGTGTTAGTTGTTTAAAATATTCATTATCACCCAAGTCTAATTTAATGAACAGAAGAACTAGAGGTCACCTGATAGCAATGTTTCAATATCTGAGGGGCTGCCACAAAGAAGAGTCAAGCTATTCTTCAAAGCACCTGAAGGCAAGACAAGAAGCAGTGAGTGGAAACTAACCAAGGAGAGAAGCAACCTAGAACTAAGAAGAAATTAGAACAATTAATCAGTGGAACAACTTGCCTGTACAGGTTGTGAATGCTCCAACACTAGAAGTTTTAAAGAAGAGATAGGATAACTATTTGTCTGAAATGATACAGGGTTTCCTGCCTAAGCAGGGGGGTGGACTAGAAGACCTCCAAGGTCTCTTCCAACTCAATTATTCTATTCTATTTTATTCTATTCCATTCCATTCCAAATTTTCTATTCTATTTTATTCTATTCTATTCTATTCTATTCTATCTATTCCATTCTATTCTATTCCAGCAGAAAAGGGCACAGGCAACTGGCATCTCTATTTAAGAGCTATTGTCCCATTTTAGCAATTCTTCCTGGATGGAAATCTCATTTGCCACCGATGGCAAACACTTTTTTAACCTCTCATGAGACAGAACGTATAAGCAATGAGTCCAATGATGCTTACTAGCTAAATGAAAAGGTCAAGTTTGAGCAGCCTTTTCCAGAGCAGCTAGCATCTGCTCTGTGTTTTGAGCAGCAGCCCTTTGAAGGATGTTGCTGAGATATCTGGTTTGGATTGCAAAACTTAATGAATAGTAAATCATGAATTGATGTCTGGTGTGAAGGCTGGATTCCAGGGAGGGAGGACATTCATGACCACAAATGTTTCCATTTCAGCCCATTCTTAATACCTTGGATAGGCCACCCTCTTCTTTCAAACCCCATTTAGGTTTCCAATCAAGAGCTATTGCTACTAAAGGAATATAAAAAAATGGAGGAAACCTCAACCCCATGTGAGTTAAACCAGATCTGTTGCATATTTGTCAATATAAAGGAGGAAGAATCTCTGAAAGTTCATGAGCATCTATTGTAGCTGTTTCTTGGAACCTGTAGCATAGGCCAATAAATCTTATTGAGAGATGATTTCAGGCAAACGGGACTTTAGCAAAAGAAGCCTACAATGTGCTTCTTCCTGTCATTTTCTCGAATAGGAATGAATCTAACAGTTAGTGTGACAACGGTTTAAATTTTCATTGGCAGGGAAAAATTACAATTCATATGGTGACATTTTAACTACTATTCAAGTCTTTCTATATCAGGATGCACAAATTTTTCTGAACTGATGCCAGCAAGAAGTGGGGCAAGGAAACATATTGTCAATCCAGAACAGAGGTGGTATTCAGCACCAAGCCACACCCACAGAACCAGTAGTAAAGATTCTTGAATCCCACCGCTGATCCAGAAGATAGGCTGGTGCAACATTAAAACATATCTCATCAATCTCATGTGTTCTACACCATCTCCTGATTTATTAAGGCAGAAAGCATCAGCTAAGGAGGAGGATTGATAATGAACAAAAAGAATGTATGATTTTTCTTTTTCGTAAGAGGAGAGACCACTCTGAAGCTTCCTTGACTGGTCACATTTCCCAGTCTGGAAAAAGTCTAATGGACAGAATTCCCTCCTGAGGTCTACCCCAGGATGTTCACAGAAGTCTAGAGAAACCAAGAAGGCTGCTGGCTGTTGGGGAGATAGTTATATAGGTAGCCCTCAACCTGCAACTGTTTGTTTAGTGACTGTTCAAAGTTAAAACAGCTGTGAAAAAAAATGACCATTTTTCACCCTTATGACTGTTGCAGTTTCCCCTGATCATGTGATCAAAACTCGAAAGTTTAGCAACTGGCTCCTATTTGTGATGGTTGTGGTGTCCCAAGGTCATGTGATCCCCTTTTGCAACCTTCTGACAAGTAATGCCAATGGGGAAGCCAAATTCATTTTGCTACTGTGTTATTAACTTAACAACTGCAGGGATTCACTTAACAACGGGGGCAAGAAAGGTTATAAAATGGGGCAAAACTCACTCAACCATCTCACTTAGCAATGGAAATTTGGGACACAGTCGTAATCATTTGTTGAGGATTATTTGTATAATGAAAGGCAGATCATTCAACAAACTCTCATAGCCACCTAGAAATGACAAACCACCACATTCAAGTCTATGACAATTTGCCATGGCCAATTCACCATGTGGCCAACTTCCCATGGCCAACTGGCTGTGGGACAACTCACCATAGCCAACTCACTGCAGGACGATATGCTTTGGAGACAAGAGTTGCACTAATATCAAAGAACTGTGAATAGCAAAAATTAAAATATTTTTATTTATTTTAAATAGTTAAATAGAATTGTTAAATTGTCCTGCAGTGAATTGTACTATGGCGAGTTGTCCATGGTGAGTTATACTGCAGTGAGTGGTCCATGGTGACTTGGCCATGGCAAGATGGCTATAGCAAGTTGTCCCATTCCACCATACTTAGCCCATGACAATTTCGTTAGTTTCGTTCAACCAAGCTTCCAACCCAAATTCTCTCCCATTAAATTCAAGGGAAGCTGATCTAAATCAAACAATAAACCTCGGCAGAATTTTTCAACTTGGTCCCACACTGAGAATTGCAGGTTCAAGATTAGAATTGGTAATTTGGAGATGCAACCAAGAATAAAGATTTCCAGTCTCTGTCTTCTCTTGTTTACAAAAGTACTGTCCAAAAATGTGATATGTAGTGGACTTGTGTTAAAACAAAACAAATTTGAGCAAAGATACACAGCTGGCTAGAAAAGAAGATAGGGAATCATGTCGATCTCAACTGTTTTTATTAGGTATAATATCAGAAAAAATATGTATTTAATATTCAGTGTTATAACAGCAGCGAGGATTCTATTCAGACAATATTGGAAAAATGGAGAAACACCATGAGATTAAGAGATAGTTAAGAAGATACTAACTAAGCTGTACTGAAATGGATAGATTAATTAAGCAGAAAGAAGACACAGAATATATCAAACATGGAATTTTACCAGTGGTTGGAAAAAAGGGGTGGAGATTAAGAATATAATCAGAATTGTTAAGCAAATTAAATATCCAAACAACACAATGATTATTAAGCACTAAGAAATGTAATTAATAAAAAATAAATAAAACTTGAGAAAAAATGTGATTCCTGGGCACTCTTTTTTTTGCATCAATCTTGTATGGCTTGTATATACAGTCTTGCTGAGCTGATTCAGCAGAAGGATCAAAGGTTGGTTTTGTGTGTATGTGTCTGTTTATAATGGCAGAGGGAAAGTATGAGAATTTGTGTGGCTTTGAACTAAATTGCAAAAAAAGGAAACAACAGCTCTTTTAGTCTTACTCTCAGTCCCATTCTGCTATGCATATGTAGACAAACATCTCCATTAGGAGTATCATACATGTTAATGATTACAGAGAAAGCTTTGGAAAGTGGAGTTTTTTTTCTTTATCTGAAATGCAAATTCTTTTTGGCAGTAAGAAAGTAAAATAATTTAATAGATTTGCAAATGAGAAATACTGTAGAAAGGCAACATGATAATTTTACTGCTAGCTTTGCAGTAGGCATAAAATAATAACACAGAAAATTCCAAAAGTTTTTTTTACATCTGTTTGTCTTAGAAAACCTTCAGCCCGGAGATTTACATTCATTTTTTTTTCTTTTATTCATAATGTAGAGTGTAAATGATCTTCACAAAGTGAGCCAATTTCATAATCTGGCAACCAATATCAGTTTTTATAGACTATTTCTATGTGGCTAATGTTTTGGGGCATCTGGTGTAGAATATGAAAATGATATTTTACGGATCTTGGTTTGTTTTCTTTCCATTTTCTCTACAGCAAAGTTTCCGAGATTTCTTGGATTCCATGGTAAGTATATTCTTCATTGAAAATGGAGTAAAAATGGAACAAATCCTTATTTTGTACCCATTGTAGTGATGAATTTTGCTTAGAGGTTTCTAGAAATGTAGCCATTTTCATTCTTTGCAGCAAAAAAAGAAAATTAGGAAGTTGTGGCATCTTGAACACCAATCAACATATTACTGCATATATTTTCCTGTGGCATAATAATTCAATGGAAATAGAGTTACTGTAGTGTAAATAGAAGTCAGGATACCAAGCAAACTAATAAGAGGAACTGTGGCAATTGATAGTCCTGGAATTTTAGTACAAAGCATTATATAGTTTTAGAAGCACAGAGCTAACTCCTAGGGAAAACAGAATATGAAGGCCTATCTACATTGATAATACTGTATAAACTGGTATGCTAAATAGACTCTAGATTAGCTTAAGAAAATCTGGTTTTCTCTCAGACATGTTGGCTACAGCTGCCAACAAGCTGCCATGTCCCCACTCCACCCATTGGACAAGTCCCTGATGTTGGGCCCTCCCACTTTACTGTTCCAGGAAAGTGATTGGCAATCATTTCTTCCTTGCTTTGGTTGAAACTTGCTACTCATATCTCCTTCATGTGCAAATGTGAATTCATTAAGGCCCAGGCTAGAAGCCAGTTGACAGCGAGTTCTAGTCAGTGGTAGGATTCAAAAAAATTTACCAGTGGTTCTGTGGGCATGGTTTGGTGGGCATGGCTTTGGGGGCATGGCAGGGGAAAGTTACTGCAAAATCTCCATTCCCTCCCCACCCCACTAACCTGCTTTCCAGCTCCGTTCTCCTGTGCAGGACAACAAAAGAAGACCCAGCCAATCAGCTGAGACTCGGGAGGCAGAGAATAGATGGGGGCGGGCCTAGTCAGAGATGATATGTGCCAGTTCTCTGAACTATTCAAAATTTCTTCTACCAGTTCTCCAGGACTGGTGAGAACCTGCCGAATACTACCTCTGGTTCTAGTCCTGTCTTAGGCATGAACATTGGCTGGATGACTTTGGGCCAGTCATTCTCTCTGAGCCCAACCTACCTCACAGGGCTGATGTGACCAGGGGTGGGATTCAAATTTTTAACAACTGGTTCTGTGGGCATGGCTTAGTTGGTGGGCGTGGCTTGGTGGTCATGTTATTGGCTGGGTTTGGCCAACTCAATATTACTCACATCGAGGCATGCATCTCCTCGCCTGGCCTCTCATGACTGTGGGGATGCTACAACAGTCGTAAGTGTAAAAAATGGTCATAAGTCACTTTCTTCAGTCCCATTGTAACTTTGAATGGTCACTCTACACAAGCAAAGTATCAGCAAAGGAGGGGGAAAAAATTCCAGAGATGTTCCTGAGATAGGAAGTCTAGTCCTGCCAAGAATGTAATAAGGGTTAACAGAGAGGCACTTTCTGTTAGCAACACCAGAATGTTTCCTTCCTGCCTTCCTTACAGGATTAGGCCAGTAATTTCTTCTAACAACCAGTTCTAATGAATAGATGTGAACTGGTAGAATCCCATCCCTGTGTGGGACAAATATGAGGAGAAAGGAGTATTATATATATTTGTATGAAAATAATAAAGGTGGAATAAAAATAAATATAAAATAATAAAAATAAATATTTGAGTTACTGCAACCCAATCCCTGTTAAGGCACCTCAGGGAATTTGGTGTTCCTTCCCTTTAATATTTTCTCCACCCTGATGAAGTACCTACCAAAATACTACTCATCCCAACCCCGAGTGTCAAGTCATTTTTTTTTGTACCATGGGGAAAAGTTATGCAAAGTCTCAGGAAATAGATTTGTGGATGCGCTTCTCTCTTTAATATTTTTCGTGCTCTCCTCTGGCATCCTCTGCCAGTAATCTCCTTTCCTCCTACTTCACACTTTCAGTGAGCCTTCTGGTCCCACAGCAGATGCAATGTGAATCTTCTCCTTCTATGTATTCTGCATATGTTTCATTAAAAGTGTTTGTTTCTTTAATCAGCTTGAAGCTCTAACAGGGAGGAGGAGGAGGAAAGGGAGATAGGGTATTTCTTTTTTTTTAAATTGGATTCTACTTAGCTTCACACTCTCCTGATTTGAAGAGTAGCGTTTCAGTACATGGAGTCACTCAGAGATCTCAACTGTTTTTCCCAGATTCATGGGTTTCTTCTTTTCAGTGATGGCTACAATTTGCACTGGCACCCAAAGATAGAAAAAACAGCCTTTTGATTTGTTACTTGGAGGAACCAAACATGAAAGAACATGGTGGGAGGTGCCAAGTTGGGAGAAGAAAAAAAACAACAACCCAGAAAGCGGGATGTATTTTCACGATAGGTTGCTAAGCAATTGCTGGTACGGGAAGGCTGACATTTTGCAACAAAAGGGACACCATCCTTTCCACATTTGCACTGGCAAGTGAAAACAGGGCTTCTGACAAAAGAGTATAAGCTGGCAACAGAAAGAGCAGAGCATGGTAACAGTTGGGACTTGGCTATAGTCTTCTCTTGGCCTCTAAGGCAGAAGGAGGTAGGACAGTTTCATAAAGTTTCTCAGCCTTATTTGTTTTAATTCTCCAGTTGGAGACTTTGGATCAAGTCCTCCAAAATATTGCCTGGGAGAATTCTGTATAATACATGTAAGATAAAGATAAAGGTGTCCCTGTCAGTCGTGTCAGTCTAGGGCATGGTGCTCATCTATGTTTCTTGGTTGAGGGAGTCAACGTTCTCCGAAGATAATTGCCATGGTTATGTGGCCAGCATGGCTACTATAAATGCCAAAGGTGCATGGAAAGGACAAGAAACAATGGATAGAAACTAATCAAGGAGAGGCGCAACCTGGAATTGAGGAGAAACTTCCTAACAGTGAGGACAATCAACCAGTGGAACAGCTTTGCCTCCAGAAATTGTGGGTGCTTCAGGATTGGGAAATGGTTGGAAAAAATGATGGGATTTAAAATAGACCATAGACCAGAATGTTTTTTATTGGGAATTATACCAAAAAAAATATAATAAGGAAGAGTTATATTTGATAATACACATCATTACTGCATCAAGAATGGTATTTGCCCAGAAGTGGAAAGAGAAAAAAATTCCTTATGAAGATGAAGTAATAAATACAATTTTTACTTGCGCTGAAATGGATAGGTTAATACTAGAGATAAAAAATAAGGATGAATCAGAATATTATATAATTTGGAATAGATTTTACTATTGGTGGGGACAGGAAGGAAGAGTTTAAGATTGAAAAGAATTGTTAAGAGGCAAGCTGTGATTATGAGACGTAAATCATACGATTATTTATGTTGGAAGATGTAAAGAAGGATGAATAAATGTACATATATATGTGTGTGTATATATATGTACAAATGAATATAAGATCTATATTCTATTATAATTCACTAGGATGATGACCAAAAGTTATTTAACAACAGCTCCACTACGTTCAATGTTGTTATGTTTAATTAAAAAAAAATAAAAAAAAGAAATTGTGGGTGCTTCATCACTTGAAGTTTTAAGGATAGACTTGTCTGAAACAATATAAGATTTCCTGCTTGAGCAGAGACCTGGACTAGAAGATCTCCAAGATTCCTTCCAGTGCTCCTTTGAACTCTGCTACTTTCCCACCAAAGTGGTACTTATTTATCTACTTGCATTTGCTTGCTTTTGACTGCTAGGTGGGCAGGAGTTGGGGCAAGGAACAGGAGCTGACCTAGTTCTGCAGAGTTCAGGTCTTGAATCTGGACTGTCTCTCCAACTCTCTCCAGCTGACAAGTTTTATCTGCAGAGCCATTGCACCCCCTATAAATACAAGACTGATAACCATATCCCTCTAGAAACTGGACACAGATGCTGTTAGCCACAGTTTACATGAAGACTTAATTTGAGTTAACAATCTGTGCATCCTTTGACAGAAAGCTGGAGACATCCTCAAGTTAAACTCAGCTTTTAAAGACTGCATAGTCACATTGGCATCCTTCAGTCACAAGAGACTATGGTATCATGCTATGATACCATTAACTGCCACTTCCTGTGTTGTTTCAATGCTGTATGCAAAGCTGGGGTGTCCTCTTTAGAGCACAAGGCCTGGATAATTTAATATGGAGGACAAACTGTTACCCAAGCAGAAGATCCCCCCTCTCCACATCACTGAAATAGTCTAATGGAACAGCAGAGCCAATACGATTAGTTCCAGCTGCATCACAGGAGTTACCAGAATGTGATTGTACACAGTCACGAACTGCTTCTGGGAATCTGGTTCCGGATTTTGCCTCAAGGTTGACTCCTGAAGCCTTTTCCAATAATAGATATAGCCACAAGGCAGTGGAGGTTTGAAATCAGAGTTTCCCTTCTCCTAGAAGATGTTCTACCGTTTTATCTGCCGTTGGGGCATAAAGCCCTCTTCAAAATTGTTGACCATCTTCTCCTGTAACCGTGGAAAGGGGCCCTTATGAGGTACTACCAGCCAGGCCAGCTGGACCAAGGTTTTTTTAAGGAGGTATTACTTCTCCAGCACTCCTCTTCACTCCAGGATGCTCAGCTCAGCTTCATTTGCAGTGTCCATTATCTTCCAACATAGTCACATAATATTTTTGTTTTTCCTTCTCCTTCTCCATGAAAAAAAGTGGTTTGTTACTGTCTATTTCCACTGTTTGTTTTTTTTAACTTTCCAGTTTAGCCTTCTACCCAAATATTCCCAGGGGGTGAACTTTCTATTCTGCTACCTGGTTTCCTTTCTATCAATAAGCTAGAGAAATGCATATTGGATGTTCCAGTCTGAGCATCAGCTATGGTTGCACATTCCATGGTTGTATCATCCAGATCCAATACATTTCATGCATACTGGACCATAGTTAGACTTAACTTCAGGAAGGTGTTGATTAGAAGTATTACACAGCTTCCAGATTTCCTAATGAGATAGTTCTTCAGAGTTCCAGCCAACCACATGGTCCTTCTATCACAACAATAGAACATAGAATCATCCTCTGCATATGAATACAAGGTGATCCAGATTTAATCAAAGGTAACATTTCCTTACACAACTCTTAATAGAGCTATTAATTTGTTGCCATCAGATGTAATCATCAGCACCAACGTAGTTGGCTTTAAAAAGGGGAGGAGAAAGCTGTTAAGGGCTGTTTGTCCTGATGGTTATGTTGCTTCTTGAAATAAAGCCAGCATTTCTTAAATACCAGTGGCTTGGAAGGAACAGCTGGAAGAGTCCATATTTCAGAATGTGTTGGGTACATCTGATGTCTCCTTGGAAGGGCTGAACTAGACTAGCCTTTGGTTTGATTCAGCAGGGTTTTCCTCTTCTGATCTTGTTCAGCCATTTGCCCTTGCCCTCTTGAACTTTTCTTCATTGATTTGGGTTTCATCATTTCGTTCTTTCTTATTTTTTTCTTAAAATAGCTGGGGTTTTTTTGTTCAAAGACCTTATTTAAACGTTGCTCTTGGAGTTCTTATTCTTGTGCATCTAATCAAGTGAATATAAACAAAGGAAGTAAGCAATTCATTGCCACCCCTGATCAACACAGAACATAGAGAGAAGAAGAAAAAAATACAGTGACTTTGTAAAGAATCTTCTCCAGAACAGCTCTCAAAAGATAACTGGAATGATTGGTGCAGTATGGATGTAGTTGCCATTCATAAAACACCTCTGTTTCTATTCCATCTCTCCCCATGATTTAACAATATTTTGTGAAACAATGCATGTGAACAGATGGCTGGTTAGTCCACTTTTAAAGCATGTATATGCTTTAACTTATGCATTCAACACACTGAGGTTTTTCTTGTCATTTCAAAAAAAGGAACAAGAGATACATTCATTCTCTCTGATGCTGCTTTCAAGGTGACACATGGGAAATGAATGAAGGGCTGTTTATTTGCTTTTAAATTTTTTTTAAATAGAGGAAAACCAGTCTCATCCTACTCCAGCAACATGCGATTCAGCAAATGTAACAACCAATTCGGTGAATGCGTGCTTCACACAGAGCATTTGCTTCTGATCCTCTCCAGCAGAAGTTTAACACACTGTTTAAGCCCATGTCACACTGCACCAACGGATGGAAAGAGGATGTAAAACAGAGAGAAACACTTGCCATCTGTTGGTCTGGCGCTGCTGCGGTGCTTACTCTGCTGCTGACTGATCCTGGTCCTGCTGGTCCTGCTGGTTGTGGTTGCTGGTGGTGGTGGTGGTGGGTGGTGTGAGGAGCAGCCCCTACAACCCAAGCCCCTCTGATGAGGGGCCATGTGGTCCTCGCCAAGGGAGGAAGAGGCAGACGCGAGAATGGAGAGAGGAGGCATACACCATAGAAGAAGAGGAACATGAGGATGAGGGTGCTGGAAGTGGACTGAGAGAGAATGAAGTATCTATGCAGAAGTGGACACAAGGCTCTATAGGGACACCAAAAGGAAGCAGGGCTGTTTGGAGAGAGAAGGCAGAGAGCCTTGGGCTACACTTCGGAGGTGCTCCCGGCATGGTGGAAGCACGATGCACAACCTTGGTACGGGAAGCTGGCACCTCAAGAAATCTGTCAGGCCCGTTCAAGCTGACGGAGGGAGAGAACTTATGTTTCATGGTCAAGTTGCAGCTTCCTGGAGGGTGAGATCCGCCACCGAGGAGCAAGCCCCTCTCACAACCCTCTCTCTCAGGCAGCCTGCTGAAGCCAGTCCTCTTCCCGCAGAGGAGTCAGCTCCTGTCTCCCAAGGCAGGTATCTGTTTGAGCGTCCACGCAAGAATCCCCCGAACAGTCCTGTACTATCCTCCCATGGCGGAGCACATGGAGGAACCCCCCTGATGCAGTGGGAGAAAGGAGATGGCACTCCACCACAGCCCAACCGCATCCACCCCAGCTCCACCTCCACAGAAAGGCAGAAGAGGCAAACTGGAGGGACAGAGCCCACCACCTGTCCTGCTGACATAAGGACACCATCAGGGAGCAGCGTAGATCTCCTCTCTCAGCTGGTACCCACACGACTCCTCATCCTTACAACCACAAGCCCTCCTTCACCTATGTGAACCAGACCCTCATGGACATGGGGAAACCCCCAGTACAGGTGGGAAGGACAGGAATCACGATCTGCTTCCAACCCTCCCAGACCCAGATGACCTGCTCCCACCCAATCCAGGGTCTGGCTCCCACCCCAGGAACTGTCCACTCCATTCCCAAGGCTTTTCCACTGCCCTTCACCGACCAAGGCTACGGCTACCAGGGATCCAAGCAGCACAGGCAGCAGCCCTTCCCAGTCCAGGCACATGTCATCGGATTTGCCATCGTGCCACCAGTTCACTGATGCCCACCGTGCCCACCCACGCCCCGATGCCACCCACACCACTGATGCCACCCACCACCACAGATGCCAACCCACACCACAGATGCACCCCGATGACATTCCTCACCCACCTGCCAGACCAGACAGCCCCCACTACACTCCCTTCCCTCCACCCCACAAGCCAAGCCCATCTCAGTAACATCTGTCATCGGTACTGGGGCTGGACCACCCCATGTCATTGGAGGAAGGGGCTCTCAACATCACGGGGCTGAGCCCGCTGTCTGAGAGCTTCCTTCAACACACCGTCCCCTGTTGTCCTCTCGGGCCAGGCACCCCAGTGGTGCTTCAGACCCATCACTCCAGCAGCAGCGCACCTCCACAGCAACCGGACCCTTCCCCCTGAGATGGGCACACTCCGAAGTGGACCAAGAAGAGTTTCCAGAGACTGTAGTGGCTTACCTGTTGACTTTATTTGGGACCACTTGACTTGGGCCATTTTTTTTACAGCTTGTTATTTAAAATTAAAAGATTATCTTTGCTTCACACCACTTCTCATTTATTTTTTTCAATAAAGTCTTGGTGGAAATTTTTTAGAAATGGGTTTAAGCCTTTGCATGCTTGTGAGATGGGGTTTAAGATAGCAGTGGGATGGGCAGGGATTACCTTTGGGGATGGGTTTAAGATAGCTTTGGGATGGCAGGATACCTTTGGGACTGGGTTTATAAGATAAGCTGTGGGATGGGCAGGGGATACCTTTGGGATGGGTAATACCTGTGGGATTGGGCAGGAGATACCTTTTGGGATGGTAACAGCTGTTGGGATAGATTAAACCTCCAGTGCAAGCATTAGGTGGGGACTGTATGGGTCCACCCTCCCAGGTGCCACACCTTTGGCCCTTCATTATCCAATAACATGTAAGCATTGATCCACACATTTTGAACACAAACCGACTCTTTATTTAAATGCCCTGTTCATTTGTAAGGCCCACCCAACATACATGGACCCAATCTCATCAGGTCGTGATGAGACAGGCTGAAGGAAGCATCCATTAATCATCTGTCATCCTGTCTTGCCACTCCACTGCTCTAGGCTGGGGAGTTTGCACCAGTGTTTCAGGAGGTTGTGCTGCTTCTTCCCTTCACGTGAAGCTTTCTGTTTGGGGCCTCCCTTGCAACATCCTCCAGTGTCTATCAGGTTTCACCCTTGCCTCCATTCCCCAGGCCTCCATTGTCCCCATTGCCTTGTTGGAGGTCCACAAGCCTGCTTCTTGCAAGGACTGCGTAGTGGGTGCGCATGAGATTGTGCAGGATGCAGGCAAGCTTCCACGATCCTCCTCATTGGTCCTGGCGAGGCTGCATGGTGGTAGAAGTTACCTGGATCCTGTTGGGCCAGGATGCCAAAAGGCGTTTCTCCACCACCCGGCCTTGCCCTGGACAAGCCTGTTAGTTGAAAGATCCTCTCTTCAGGGTGAGGCATCTGGAAGTGAGGGCTTCAATGAGGTAGGTTCTGAGGGAGAAAGGTATTTCATCCCCCAAATGATGAATTAGGGGCACATCTTCTTGCGTGTCGTTGGGCAGGGGTTCTGGATCTGGGAAGGGCCCATGATGAGGTTTGCGTTCCAACCCCTCCTTGAGGTCCACTTGGCGTTGTATACCTGGGCATCTGAAGCTGGACCCGTTTCCTTGAAGCATCGGATGTACATGAAACTTGTAGTCAGCATCGACCATGGAAAGGGGATTGATGCTGAGAAGCCCTTGTAGTTTTGAAATAAGGTGGACCCCGACTTGGTTTGGAGCTTTGCAGGCCACGTGCTTGCCATCTATGGCTCCAACGGAATGTGGGGGAAGGTTCCACTTCTGATACCACTGCCTCTGCAACTTTCTTCCAGCCTTCTTCATGTGGGGGAGAAGTGGAGGAGCTTCCTCCAGGTATTCTTCGATATGGCCTGCACCACTTCTCTGACCACAATGCTGATTGGTGTTGTGTAGCACCCTCCAGCCGTAACTGCATGCTCCTGTAGGTGGTCCCTAGGCCAGGTGGGCGCAGATGTCAGTGCCACCTTTAGCCCAGGGTCCAGGCTGGGCCCAAAGTTTGTGTGCTCTCTTGGTCCAACCTGCGGTTCTCAGCCGCTCCACAAACTTTATCAAACGTGGCTTGGAGCATCCTCATGGAAGTTCTGGAATGCACGAGGGTCTGAAAGTGAGATTCCAGGTGAGTAGCCTCCCCCTTTTTATCGGCCAATATAGTTTTACACTATGTGTCCTTTTGCATCCTCTAGGATCCTTTCTAGGAACGATCCTTAATATTCCGAGATAGGTCCCCTCTGCGAACTTTTTTTCCTGTTTTAAGTGCTTTTCTTTTGCGAGCTGCATCCGTTTTCATCCTTTCTCTGTCGTGCTACTTAACGCTTTGTTTACGTTTCATGGTCCGTTTCAACTTCTTCCCTGTGGTCCGCTTTCTGCGTGGGAGCGGATTTAGTTCTGCGGAGTTGCAGCGGATTCCTTTAGCGGATGTAGCGGACGTGTAGTGCGATGACGACGGATGTAGAAACGGCATGTTTCCTCGTATGCGTGAGCGGATGCAGAATGGACGCGTTGGGTACATTTTCCACTCAAAAAGTTTTGAGCAGGTCAAAAAACTTTTTGTGCGGATGGAAACCTCAGTCGACGGATGCTGGACGGATGAGAGAAGAAAAAAACGGAGCCAGATGAGTACAGAACGGAATGCATCGCTGTTAACCAAACAGGG